>CATIWK010364932.1:0-19492 GCA_949634005.1 Mallotus japonicus
AGCTAGCTGAGTAAATGTTGACTCCTGTAAGTGCATTTACTACGGCAGAACCACCAAGAAGCAGCATAGCAGTTACGATGATATTTGTGAGCAAGCAGAAAGCAAGGAAGACAATATGTGCAGCAGTCCCCCAACTGAGGCTCGCAACAACAATTAATTATAATTACAGTAGAGCTAAATGAGGAACTGATTTGATTAATCTGAACTTAATTATCAGTACATTATGATTTCAAGTTCAGTGAAACAGTTAAACATACCGAGCTTTGACAATTTCACAGATAGTATGAGCATGAGGAGCTTTTCTTTTGATCTCTATAGCCATTATACCAAACAAAAGCACCTGTTCAATGAATCATCAAAAATCATGTAAAACTTGTATACCAAACAGGAATACGAAAAATTTACAGATTGAATTTAACATGCCTGGATGGTAGCTCCACTGGCATACCAAAAAGGTCCACTCACCCCATACTCCCATGCAACATTGGAGCTTTGCAAAATTGTAGCAGCCCATGTCCACCATACAAGATTCATTGTTATTATTAGGTTCGAGTGCATTTTAATTCTGTAGAAATTCACAATAGATGACCCTTTAAAATAAAAACTGGCAGAGGGCTTGCCTGGGATACAATTGCACTAGCTATGAGTCCTGTTTTGACATTCCTGCCTGCGGTGTTGAACCATTCTGAAGTGTGCTTAGATCCAACATATCTCTTCTCCAACCATACCTGACAATTCATTCATACAGCAAACTGAAATCAAATTAAAACAACCAGACTAATAAATGAATTGTAACTGTAAAGAATTAAAACTTGTTATGTTTATAATGAAGATTACCAAGAAAGAGGTGAAGACAGCAAAAAAGACACCAAACAACAAGAATCAGAGAGTAGCCAACACCTTGATTAAGGACAGGCTAAAGAAAAATATTGTATAAGATTATGACTGCGTGTATAGCAGGTTGTGTGCGAATGGGGATCCAGAATTAAATGAAGGAATCCCCTAGATATGCCTTGAAAAGGCTAAAGAAAAATGTAGTGCAAAGTTATGGCTGCGTTTATGGCAGGCTGTGTGCGTATGGGGATCCATAAATAAATAAAAGAAATTTTGATTATACATGTAATTCACAAGTACATTGTTATCCAAAATGGATGAAAAATTGATTATACTATGTGATTGAATGTGTTATTTTTCATAGGATATTATGTTATTCCTTTACTGAGTTGCAGGCTCACTCTTCTGCATTATTTTTCAGGAGTAAAAGAATTGTAGTTGACCTTGAAGAATTAAGTGCATCCATCACACTAGCATCGTGTTAGGTGGGTCAGCAGGAGGTCGTCTTCAGTTTTTATATAATAGAGCTTATTTAGTAAAATTTTATATTTTGCATGAAGGCTAGTGTAATGTATGTAATTAGTGTGAGGATAAATGTGAAATACTTGCTGTTGTGAACCATTGTGGTGTATAATATATGTAAAAATAAATATATATCTTGTTATCCATATTAACTTGTAAATTAAATTTGATATTATTGGATATATTATTTATTAGTCATATGCATACAATGTATGTCTGACATCCTTAACAGGTGTCACAAATTCCATCAAGAAATTCATTTCATTTGAAAATAAATTCCAAATGGAATTCATTTGTAAATGAATTTTTATTAATTAAATGTGTTTGGTTTAAATGAATAATTTATAAAATTCATTTGAAATGAATTTCATATTTTTTTATGTTGTGTTTGGTACAAATATTGAATTCATGTTTTTATCAAATATACCCTTTTAAATATAAAGATGCTTTTGAAAATAAAAGTAGGAAGATGTGTTTTAGTCATTTAAAAGTATAGACTTAAAATTTATGGAATTCATTTGGAAATTTCAACCATTTTGATAGAATTTGGTTTAGTTATAATCAATTTCATAAATTTAAAAATTTGGAATTGCAAATGAATTTCATAAAATTTTGTGGAATTCATTTATACCAAACACACTCTAATTGTAAAATTGAAAATTGTTCCAAAGAAATTACAATTTGCATATAAATAAAGAAATAATTAAATAATTAGGAATAATAAAATATGAAATACAAACAGTTCTTTAGTTTGGTACAGTTCTAGATGGTTCGGTTTGGTTTTCAGTTTGAAAAATTCATGAACTCCGAATTCGTTTCAATAAAATTTTTTCGAAACAGTTGGATTGAGAAAAAATCAAATAATTTACGAAAATTTTCAATTTTGAATATTTTCGATTCAGTTTTTTTTTGAAACAGTTCATTTCTCTAAGACCTGTGCACAGGCCTAGAAGGCATGTGGAGAAAAAGTTTAGTGATATAAGTTGTGTGTATTTTTCATTAAGATGATTTGCATGACCGGCACGTATGTATTATGTATACCGGATAAAACAAACGGATTATTATTTAGTATTGACCACAAAAATCAACATCCAATCCGTATATGCCACGTATAAGAGGTGTATGCCCATACATATGTACGAGTAGTCACACCCAAACACTTCCATCATCCCTTTCCAATCCATTGTATTTGTATATTAATATCGCAGGCCGCTGAACTGCATTGCGTTACGATTGATTCAAGAACGATTCATTGCTCTTAACTCATTCACTCTCTCGCTTACCAGAATAAACATGGGTTTGAAGGTATCAAATTCTTTTCTCTATTCTAAATAATCTCTATGTTGTCCATTGGAGGTTGCGTGCTTATTTGGGTTGTTGTTAGATCTGTGATATAATTCATTGGGTTGTGAATCAGAATCGAATTCAATATCTTTATGTTTGATTTTAGTTTAGATAATAGTTTTTAGTCTTTGTCTATCATTGTGATGATGATGATGATAAGATTGTTGGTTAGGATCTGTTTTTCTTGTTATGAATTTTGATTTCTTGATTGCTGCTTAATATCTCAACAGAATCTTTGCATTCTTCAATTTTTCTTTCTTTTCTTTTCTTGATTAGCATGCTGATCCACAAATAAGAAAAACTTACAGAGTGTCCTGTTGTCTTAGTCATGAGTTGTCAGTTTCAGAATCTTACAGCTATTGTCTGTGCTTGTGACATGTAAGAGCATAATGCAGTCAATCCATCTGTTTTTTTGGTTTGATTTTTATTGTTTTTATTTGATTTATTTCAAAAGATTGGGTCTTTTCTTTTCACAATGTTCAAATAGCTTATTGCTTGATGTAGGCAAGTAGATTTATCCAGGCTTAACAACTAGGTAACACAGTTTTAGATATGCATTTTAATAGTGAGTGTTATTGCAGTACAATCTCACTTATTCTTATAGTCTTCTCTTGGGTTTAGCCATCAGATCTCATCACAAAAGAAACTACATGGTATTTGGTTTTCAGTAACTAAACTAAATTGTGATTGGGAAATTGGAACTAGAATTACTTTGGTCTCTCCCTTTCTTGTGTGCTTTTCTTCTTGATGAGATCCCTTCATCACCATCACCATCACCATCACCTTTTTGAATTACATGGGGATAAATTTATCTGCTTATGCATGCAGAAGGGATAATTGTAATTGTATTGTGCAGGAGGAATTCGAGGAGTATGCTGAGAAAGCTAAGACACTTCCAGAAAATACCACAAATGAGAACAAACTCATCTTGTACGGGCTTTTTAAGCAAGCCACTGTTGGACCAGTGAACACCAGTCAGTATTTTTGCTGTCATTAGATTTTGAGCATTTAATCTGTAGATTTAAGGTTTGATTTCAAGATTGCAATGCGCTTCTGGTTTGCAGGCCGTCCCGGAATATTCAACATGAGGGACAGAGCGAAGTGGGATGCATGGAAGGCTGTTGAAGGTATATGTTCCTACCGATTATATACAGGTGCACAGCACTGTTATTTGTTGGCACTATAGTTTCAATAACAAGGACTATTTGTTTTTGTTTTGGGCAGCCAAATCTAAGGAGGAAGCTATGAATGACTACATCACTAAAGTAAAGCAGTTGCAGGAAGAGGCAGCTGCTGCTTCTGCTTAGTTAATACCATGCCATGACACCATGTAGCCTGTTGGTCGTTTGTGTTTGAAAATGTTCAAATCAAACCAGTTCAATAGTAATAATAATAATCATCGTCATCATCGTCATTGGGAATGATATTATGTTGTTCCTTTGTTTGCATACTTGTGCTACAATTGTTTGATTTAATGTTATTGTCTGTGTTTTAAGTTTTCTTAGTCCTATCTAAAATTCCTTAGCATGGAATTAGTCATTTATTTATGTAAATTGAATGATTGAAATTCATGCATCTATTGTTCTAATCAATTGAAATTTACACATTACAATGATTTTGTTTTTGAAGAAATAAAAGAAATTATTTTTGAAATTACAAACACATTATGATACAATTTTTTCAACTTTTAAGTTTTGTAACTATCAGACCATCAATTTTTAACCTGCAACTCATAGAACATTTTCTTCCTTATATGAATTTTTTTTAAAAAAGATTATTTCTCATCACAATCAGTTATAATCCTACAATTGGTCCATCTTACTTATTTTATCTAAAGTTCATAAGATTGAAATTAATCCAGTAATGCAAAGTTCATTCATTTTAAATAAAGTTTACTACCAAGTAGATTATGATTAAAAAAAATAACTTGTTATAGTAACCTATGATAATAGATCAGATTTAATGTGTATGGATAAATCAGATGACCTATAACAAATAAATATCAATAACTAACTAATAATGTAGTTTCGATATTTATACATTTCTTATAAATGTCATTTAATTAGCATTTTGTAAGCAGAAGGTCTAACGTGACTATAATTGGACCATTTGGCTTTTGGTTGCAGGTATTGTCAAAGCAATCCCCTTTCATATTGTTTTTTATTTTATTTATGGTACCCATTTTTTTTTTTTTTTAACAACGATTACATATTAATTGGTGGAGGGGAGAAGGATTTGAACCTCTAACTAACTAGGGAGATTATCAAGTGACTGGAACTAGTCAGCTCAAAATGGATAGTTCAAATCTGATATTTTTTTCCTAGAAGCTCTTGACCTTAGATGTCATGAGTTCAACCCTCACCACTTGAACCAACCGGTAAGTGGTACCACTTTATCTATAGAACATTGATCCTCATAAATCCCAATCCAAAAACATTTATTTATAACAAGAAAGCAAGTAAGCAGCTGTGCATCAAATGTGTTTATTGATGGTTAGTTCACCAACTATCATTAATGATAGGAGTGGGAATTGATTAGGTAGATAGTGAGGTGGGGTGGCAGGAGTGGTCCATAACTATAAAATCCCTGCAGTTTTGCTTTAAAAAAGCAACAACAATAAATATGCAGGAGGAAGTAGACAAGTGTTGTGAATTGGTTGTATTGTATGTAATGTAATACACACAGACTAGAGCTTTATCATCCAGCCAAGTTGTTTCTGAATATTTAGAAATGAAATCGAATAAAATTCATTTCATGTTAAGGTTGATTCAATAACTTAAATTCACAAATAAATTTAAAATAAAAATTTGAAAATTCGCTAGAAACATTCATCCCTTTGGTCAGTTCAAGTAACAGAATATGTTGATTGAACCAGCACCTGCAAATTGATTTGTTTATTTATGTATTTATTTGTTTTGACAGTGTCACCATAGCTGATGGCTTCAAATTCAATTGGAAGATAAAACAATTCTAGTCGTGTTATTACCATAGACACAAAAGTGGAATGGTTATATTTCCATTACCATGCCATGCCCAATTGCTTGCTTCTGGGACTGGGATTACATTAAGATTAGCCTATTTACCAAAAGAACTGTGAACATACACTTCCGTTAGCCAGGTCCCAAGTTTCTATTGAACAAAAGGATATCCAGAAACATAATATTCCCTTGCCTGGGAGGCTCCATCCCTCGCCAGAATCCCTTCAAGATCTCCGATAATTCTCGCCAACCATATTTCCAAGTTTCTCTGAACTTCCCTTAAGTTGTTTCTAATAGAGTCGAAGGTACGTCTAGTGGTGAGCTTGGCCTGGCTTCCCAGTTCATCCCCATAGTAATTCTTCCCAATCTCAGTTTGTAATGCCATCAGCTTTTGCCCAGTTTCAGAGGCACGCTGTTGAAGTCGAAATGCTTCAAGTAAAAACTCTGTCTGTCTTTGCGTGCGAAAGTCTGAGCTGAGTGAAGGTTCACATGGATCACTCGCTTGCTGCAAAATCATGAAAAAAGGGTTAGAAAAACATAACCCGTAATGGAAATACTAACTTCAGAAAAAGTTCAGACCAGACACCAGACTATTTGAGAGCTACAGCTCTTTGCGCATATAGGTGTGCACATATACATGTATCAGAGAGAGAAAAAGGGAGAGGTACAGAAAGTTGAGTTCCAATAAAAGAGTTCAGCTTCTGTTCTGAATATGGAAATTTTCCCTAACAACAGCCAACATGTCAAGTGCCGATCAATAGGTCCATTCAAAAGTGCATTAAGGAAAGGATAGCAGGAAATTATTCTTTCAGATTGTTTATAAATCCATCTTATTAAATCATAATCTTTCTAATCAAGGCCCATAATGAAAACAGTAAATGTTAGGGAAGCTGACTAGCTGAGATGTAATTTGATTATTTAAATTTGTTATTTCCTGGTGATTGGAGATGCTTCGAACCATTTAACAGCTCCGCACACACCAAAGAAAAGAAAAAAAAAAAACAACAACAACGACCAGCTGTTTACTATAATTTGGAAGAGGTTTAGTAACTGTTGTAACATGCAACTGGTTCACAGCATAAAACTTATCAGCAATCCCCACCAGGCCAATTAGTAATTTCTACAAACAAACTGAGTTTGACAGGTTAGGAGTAAATGACTCAGACACAGCTTTCAGTTTCAGCATTAACACATTTCTTCATAAGAAATTCATGCCCTACAATTTCAAAGGTTAAGCCTAAAAGACGAATAAGTCCACCAGCATCTGGAAAATAAAAAATTATAATGCTTGATCTAAATAATATGGTTCCATATGCACAATGGATGGAAGAATATAGAAAGTAGTAATGGAAATTGCATAATATCAGAGCACAAGGAAAACAGTTGAGATGCATTACCATTCTTCTGCATAGATCATCGATCTTCCCTGCAAGTGCTTGATATCTCTTTGCCTGCTTCCTCATCAGTGATGGAACCTTCGATGGATCAGTTTTGCCAACATTTTCCAAGTTCAGGAGTTCCTGTTCAAGCAATTTTAATTTAGCGGAAATTCCTGTTGATTCACCATCTACCTTCCATGGGGACTCCCTTCTGAACAGGAAATTCACATTACCCATTCATCAGTCGCAGCATTGCAAGCATACTTCATGAACAATTACAGCCACAATGTTAAATTTACCTTGGTACAAAATGCTTCACATGATAGAGTGATTCAAGGGATTCATAGTGCATATCCTGCAAGAATAAACTTTCAACATTAACAATTGTAGAAATAATCATTTAAAATTATCTTATGCATAATCTCTGGTAAGCCATAGAGTCAATGCTCCACCAATTGATGGACAAGGTAAAAGGTCAGCATCAAGCTAACAGTTACTCAACAACAAACAGTTTTGTCTGTATCCAAATGTGACTTCTTGTTATGAACAATATGGAACTTAAATCTACAATAGAAAATCCCTTATACATCCAAATTCAGCCAAACCTAATAATTCTTATGCCCGGAACTGCCAAAAACTTTACCTGATAAATTGAATCAGATATTGCCACATGGCAAAGTAGCCATGGTAGTAACAAATGCAGATGTCATGTTTTGCAAATCCCAAAAGCTAAAGTTGTGTTTCTCACACCTCTCCCCATGTAGACTGAGTGCAATTAATAACGTTCTAATGTTAAGCTCTTCAAGTATAATTTGCCATTATGGATGAAAAATGGAAAAAGATAAGAATGTCCTTATCCTTCAAATCGGTTATACACTTGTCATGACTTGTAAGCACTAATTCTGAAGTTGCATTGTATTTTCAGGGTCAAATTGCATCATAATTAGGAAAACAGTTTCACAATGCAAAGGTGAAAACATATTTTTTAGTGGTTTTGGATTTAATGTAATGCTATGTTGCCATGCCTTGGAAACGCTAAGCAGCACAAGTAGCATCTAGTCAACTAATGTCTAAAGCAGAGATATATTACCAAGTAAAAAGAACCCACTTCAAATATCAATAAAAAGAAATCAACGATATGCATATAGAGTAATATCCAGGAAAACAGAAATAGTAGAAGACAGCCAGACCTGCCATAGAGAAGGTTTCTCAGCCCAAAACTTAGAAGCAGAAGGCAAGAAATCAGAAGTAAGACTCCCAGCAATAGCAGCAACACCACCATTAATAGGCTGTTGGGCATAAACAAAATTAACACTGTCGTCATCCCCAGCATAACACTCCCTATTCCTACAAGGCCCAGATACATCATCGTCAACCTCATCATCCTCACCACCGCCAAAATCATTGTTGACAGCATTTCTTGACATAAACCCAATCATTTCCTCTCTTTCACCAACTTCTCTTTCCAAATCTTGAACTCTAGCTTTCCATTCTTCTCTCTCTGTTTCCAAATCTTGAATTCTTGCCCTTAGAGAACCTATTTCCTCGGAATCAGCATCGATCTGGTTCAGCAGCCGCTTCTCCTCAGCTTGCCAACCGTTCCTATGACTAGCAAAGATCTCAACAACTCTTGCATTTGCTTTTGAGTCTTCTTTTCTTCTGGATTTCATTTGCTTTAACTGTTCTTCAGCTTGGAACAGGCGTACAGACAAGTCTTTTATGCGGGTTTGTTGCTTTTGCACTAAAGATATGGAGTTTGCTGGTAACAATGCCAAGAAAAGACCGAAGCTTAGGCCTAAGTAGGAAGAGAAAGTTTCAAGGTCGTCTTGGTTTTGTTGTTGTTTAGATTCATCCGCCATTATTAACAGAAAATGCGCGAGTCGAGTGAATAAGAAGAAAGAAGAAGAAGAGGAGGAGGAGATGAGCTCAAGAAGCTTTTTTCTTATTTTTGTAGTTCATTAAACCGAATTTTGATTGTCGCATTATTAGTCAGAAGAGAAAATTACAAAAATGTCCCACGAGCGGACAAGTGACAAAAATGTGAACATTTCGAACCGTCACTCTCCTATCTCATCCTTTGTGGTATTTGAATTTAACCATTTAATCTATGATAAAAAAAAAAAAAAAAAAAAATTACAAAAATTTTAGGCTTAGGCTTCAGCCTGCTCTTGTCACGTCCTAATATCTGTCCCATTGGATCTATAATGGCGGTGTCTTTTTTTTTTTACTCCTTTTTTCCAAACAATGCATATTCAGCCCTTGTATTTTTATTTTTATTTTTATTTTATTTTTTTTGGCAATCGTAAGTTTACTTTTAAGGCAGCTTATATTTGTGATGTAAGGCTTAAGGTACCTGTCGGTCAGTTTAGTTTGGTTCGGTTAGAAATAATATAAAACCAAAATACTGAACAGTATAAGAAAAATAATCGGATTAAGCCAATCAAGGTTGAAAATCAAACTCAATTAAAAAAATTTTATTCGGTTTGGTTCAATCAATTTTGATCTTTTTAGACTTTTAAAAATTTTAGACTTATTGAACTTTTGTAATTTTGCATTATTTTAATAATACTATAAAATTTATTGTCATTATTTTTTATATTTAATTTATTTATGTTTTAGAAAATCAACCAAAACCGATTATCCAACCAAATTTGAATAACTTCGGTTTGAATATTTTTTGTCCTAAATAATTTGGTTAAGATTTTTAAGTACTTAAAACTGATATTAGTTATCTAATTTGAAATATTAGTACTAAACCCATCAAACAAAACCATAAAATACTTGTCTAAATTAATATTATTTAGAAATTTGGTTTGGTTTGGTTTATTTGTATTTTTAAAAATATTGACCGAATTGAACTTATTTCCTTTTTTAAAATGAAAACAAAGTAAATTTATTTATAGAATGTACTTAACCGAACCGAAACAAATCAAACTAGTCAATTTAATTCAATTTGCAATTTTCATTTATATTTACTCACCCATAATAAGATTTAACAGAATTTATACATTTTTCCCTTGTGTTTAAAAACAAAATTTTTAATATTTATTATTTCAATTTCACCAATATTTTAGGCCCTATGTTAAATTTTTTATATCAAAATGCATTTAAATTCTCTATTTTAAAATAAAAAATATAATCTCACCATAAAATCAATTTTTTTAAATAATTCTCACCATAAAATTTAGTGATAATTACAATTATCCTTTGAGATTAGATTATAATTACTACTTAATTCCTTTAGTTTAGAAAATTATTACAAATTCTCTCAATTTTTGATTTGTTAAACAATTTTTTCTTCCATTAAAAATAAAAGTTAAATGACATAAAAGGACATATTTACCCATAATATCTAATTGAGTTTATAATACTATACTATATTTAATTAAATTCTTATTTTAAAAAATCATTCACTTTTTTATTTTATACCACTATAATATTAAAAATAATAAAAATAAATTTAATTAAATTATATTAAAAATTATAATTCAACAAAAAAAATTATTTTTTTGAAAAAATTAAATAAAAAAGATATATTTATTATCATTTTATTAAATCTATAGTATTACACAATACTTATTTAATTTCTTTTCAATTGTTTGAAAAAAATTCATTTACCTTTTATACACTATTATAATGTTTAAAATTAATAAAAATTTAAGCTATGATTGAATTAAATTAAAAATTATAATTTTAAAAAAAATTCATGAAAAATTTAAATAACATAAAATATATATTTATCCTCAATATTTGATTTATATAATATTATACCATGTTTAATTTATTTTTTAAATCATGCACTTTTTTATATTTTTATTGTATAAAAAATAATAAAAATTTCATATTACTCTTTGATTAAATTAAAAATTACAATTCCAATAAATTAATTAGTAGTTGCAGTTGTGTAAATGGAGACCTCATATTAAAATTTTTAAATATTTACATTTTATTTTTAAGAATATGTATAAATTTCAATTTTAATTAAATTAAGTCCAAATAAAAAAGTTTTAAGGGTATTTTTTTAAAATTTTAATAAGTATTGATATTTTGACTTTAACTAACAACATATTTAAAGAATATTTTACACTTTTTTATGAAAATGAAAAATCGTTTAACGAATATAAAACTGATGAGAATTTTTAATATTTTTTAAAACAGATGGATGGAATAATAATTATGATTTAACCTTAGGGATCATTGTAAGTATCCTTAAAATCTAACATTTATTTTGTAATTAAAAACTTTTCGCATTTGATCATATTTCTATATTTTATCTATTTTTCAGTCAATATTAATGACAGGAAATAGTGATGTGGTTAAAAAATATCATGTAGTTTGAGATATTTTAATATGTTGACATGTTATTTAAAAAAAATTCTTATTATTTTTATAAATAATTTGTACAAGTCGAAATATTTTTATTGAAATAAAAGAATTGAAAATAGAAATATTTTAACTGTAAAAAAATTGAAATATTTTTGTAAGGAATGGAATATAATTTTTAATTTTTAGAAATTGTGTATAAATTTTTTAAAAAGTTAATTGTAAAAGTTACAAAACAAAAATTCTACAAAATCATTTAATTTTAGTTATAATTTTAGTTTAATTATAAGAAAAAGGGGTTTGAAAGAAAAAGCCCAATTCCCGTTGCACTCTGATTGTGGATCATATCCCCAACCCCAAATTGAAATTTGAAAAACCGAACTATTCTCTTCTTCTTCCAGTTGTCTCTCTTGTTTGGCAGCTGAGAAAGTTCAGTCTGCTGTCACTAAGAAAATTTCTCTCAATTAATTGCTAACTAACATCCAATCTCTTCTTTTCTTTATTTGACTACCCATTTCAGTAGGTTTTATGTAAATCCCTCTGACAAATAAAGATGTCCCTCCTCAGTCGATTCTTCTACAGAAGACCTCCTGATGGATTGCTTGAATTTGTTGACAGAGTTTACGGTAACCCACCAATTTGCTTCTGCAATATTAGACAACAAAAGTTTCTTTTTTTTTTTTTTTTGAATTTTGCTTTGGTTTTGCAGTGTCTGATTTCATTTCATTCATTTGCATATTTACAGTTTTTGATTCGTGCTTTTCCACTGAAGTTTTGCCTGATGATATGTACCGAATTTATCTACATGAAATTGTGGGCGACTTACATGAGGATTTTCCTGACTCCTCCTTTCTCGCCTTCAATTTCCGCGAGGGCGACAAAAGGAGTCAGTTCGCTGATATTTTATGCCAATATGATGTCACTGTGATGGACTATCCGCGCCACTACGAGGGTTGCCCTCTTCTCCCTTTGTCTTTGATTCAGCATTTTCTTCGTGTTTGTGAGACTTGGCTTTCCCTTGGTAACCATCACAACATTATTCTTATCCATTGCGAGAGAGGAGGTTGGCCCATTTTGGCTTTCCTTTTAGCTAGCTTCTTGATTTTTACTAAGTTGCACACTGGTGAAAGAAGAACGCTTGAGATTGTTCATCGCGAGGCTCCTAAAGGTTTCTTGCAGCTCTTGTCACCTCTCAATCCTTTCCCATCCCAGCTTCGCTACTTGCAATATGTAGCCAGAAGAAATATAGCACCTGAATGGCCTCCTCCTGAACGAGCACTTTCTTTAGATTGTGTTATTCTTCGTGCCATTCCAAGCTTCGACTCCGAAAATGGTTGTAGGCCTATTATCCGTATTTTTGGTAGGAATCTCCACTCAAACAGTGGGCTCTCAACCCAGATGCTCTTCTCTATGTCCAAAAAGAAGAAGACCACCCTTCGGCATTATTGTCAGGTGAGAGGCAGCCATCTTCTTCCACTCCACTTTGAATCAGTCTATTTTTAATTTAATTCATTAGGGATATATGAATGTGGAAGTTCTGTAATTGCAGGCAGATTGTGATGTGATTAAGATTGACATTCAGTGTTTGGTGCAAGGAGATGTTGTATTAGAATGTGTGCATCTGGACTTGGACCCAGAAAGGGAGGTTATGATGTTTCGTGTGATGTTTAATACTGCATTTATTCGGTCTAACATATTGATGCTGAACTCTGAGAACTTGGACAGTCTTTGGGATTCTAAAGAACGGTATCCCAAAGGCTTCCGGGCAGAGGTGAGCATATTACTTGTCAGATTTGACCCCCTTTTTGTCTTTGCATTCGTAAATTTGCATTCAATCTAATAACATTGAGCTTCTAAGTTCAGGTTTTGTTTGGTGATGTGGAGAGTATTTCCCCACCAAAGGCTCCAACGACAGTTTTAAATGGAGAGGAGAAAGGTGGGTTGCCAATTGAAGCATTTTCCAGGGTTCAAGAACTTTTCAGTGGGGTTGAGTGGGTTGATAACAATGAGGATGCTGCGTTATGGTTACTTAAGCAACTTTCTGTCTTAACTGATGCCAGAGAATTTTCAAGGTTGCAAAATAAAGGCAGTTCATATGTGTCACCTATTGATTCTGAAGAAGAATATAATGCATCTAGCACCGCTGATAGTTCAGATGAAGCATTCGATCTTATTCCCAAAACTTCTATTGATTCAGTTATCATGCCTGTTGAAAGTGATGGTCTTCCTGATTCAAGTAATGCTTCAGAGCCTCCCGCTCAATTTTCAGTGGAAACTGTTCCATCGTCCCTTCATCAGCAACTCTCAGTTCCAAGTGAAGCAACTCCTCCTTCTTCATCCCCTCCCACTCTGCTGCCGCCACATGTTTCGCCCACATCCCCATCTCAACAACCTCCTACGTCCAGTCAAGGTTCTTTATCAACACCACCGCCCCCACCACCACCACCACCACGTCTTGGTTTCTCTACTAACATCAATAGGCCTCCACCACCACCACCTCCACCTCCACCTCCGCTGCTGTCTCTTCCCAGTGTTTCCAACAGAGGTTCTACAACACTCACAGCTCTCTCTACTGACAGAGTTCCTCAACCACCTCCATGCCCACCTCCACCTCCTAGCTTCAACAAATCTGTCTCTCCACCACCACCTCCACCACCTCCTCCTTACTTTTCCAGTAAAGATATTTATGCAACACCATCTGCTACTAGTGAGGGTCCACCATTGCCTCCACCACCACCGCCACCACCTTTCAGTTCTAGTGCCCCCCCACTAGCTCCACCACTTCCCCCTACATCTAGACAATCATCTTTGTCACCACCTCCACCACCACCTCCACCACCCTTGATCAGTACAAATAGTTTACAGTCTTCACAAAGACAACCACCACCGCCACCGCCTCCGCCACCCCCACCACCTCAGTTATCTCAGACATTATCTACAGCTAATTCTCATAGTCTGGCAGCACCTCCTCCACCTCCTTTGAGCCGTAACCTTAGTAATCCACCCAGACCACCTGCTCCTCCTCCTCCACCACCACCACTGGCATCCAATCATCCTGCTCCTCCTCCTCCTCCTCCACCACCAGCACTCAATCGTTCTGCGTCTCCTCCACCACTAGCACCCAGTCGTCCTGCTCCTCCTCCTCCTTCAGCACCCAATCATCCGGCTCCTCGTCCTCCACCTCCACCTCCAGCACCCAATCATTCTACTCCACCTCCTCCACCTCTTGGGCGTGGCTCATCACCAGGTCCACCACCACCACCACCTCCTCCTGGAGTAAAGGGCCCTAATGTGCCACCGCCACCGCCTCCATCTGTTGGAAGGGGAAAACCTTCTTCAGTGCCAACTAGTCATGGAAGAGGTCGGAGTACCACCGGGGCTGGTAATGCTCCTAAGAAGACTTCATTAAAACCCTTACATTGGGTAAAAGTTACACGGGCAATGCAAGGGAGTTTGTGGGCAGATTCACATAAGCAGGAAAATGAGTCAAGGTTTGTGCATATTAAGTTATTAACCAATCCTTTTACTTTACCTTCTTTCCATCTGTTGAAAGATTTTTGCTTTTGTTGTTGCCCCTTTTACTCCATGACTTCCCCTGTTGGTTGGGAGAGTGGAAAAGGGTTGCATGTTTGATGTCACCTAATGAAGATTTCTGTTAGGGCCCCTGAAATTGATATATCAGAACTTGAAAGCTTGTTCTCAGCTGCTTCTGCTTCGGATGGGAGTGGCAGTAATAAGGCTGGAGGTCGACGTGGTTCTAACATCAACAAACCGGAGAAAGTGCAATTGGTAAGATGATTTCGTATAACTATTTAGCGGTTGTTTTTTAAGCTTTTATATCTGTGGAAATGTTTTATGCTTTTTAGGTGCTATTCAAAAACAAGGTTCATAAATTCATATTTTCTGCACAAAAAATGTGGTGGCATTAGGGGGATAGTATCTTTAGAACAAGAGGAAAATCGATAGGTGTTTAAGAACCTCAATATTCTTTGAGTAACCAAAAGAGCAATGGAAATAAGTAGAATCTTGCCTATGCAGTGGTGAAAGATTTTGTAAGAAACTTAGATGTGGCAATTGCAGAGATCTAATATGCATTCTCAACATTTTTCTTCATGAAGTAATTCTGGTTTGGCTACTAACTTTGCCTATACTAGTTTTTGATGTAGGAAATAACATAATTCTGTAATTGGGAAGTACAAAGTTGATTGCATATTGTAAAAGGAACATCATAGACAAGCCATAATCCTCAACAGGTCATATGAATCATTCTGATTTGGATGCTAGCCCAAATTTTTTTCATATGAAGAAAATCATAGAAACCTGTCATGAATTAATTTGTCAGTGTGCATTTAGCAACAAAACACTATCTTTTGGTACATTTTAACACATGTTTTTGGTAAACATTTGTTATACTTTGAAAGTAAGAATCCAGAATGCTAGAAAAAAAGTATAAGTTGAAAATGATGGGGAGGAGCTAACGGCCACCAGAATAATGATGTGAATATGTGTGCTTAACAATTATTTATGTCACTATGACACCTGCCAGTAGCTGAAACCGTTTACTACTATGGCCTTTTATTTGCCGGCAAGTGGCATAAATATTTAGGAACTGATAACAAGGTTTGTATTACAAAAAAAAAATGAAAGAAATGATTTGTTTGATTCCTTGGGTCTTCAATAATAAAAAAATGCTATTTACATGTTTAACTTACTTATATTAAAACATGGAAATGCCATCATGCAATCACTAAAAGAGTTATCCTAGCACTTATTTCTTGACCTTGTGAAATTTATACTATTAAGTTCGACAGGAGAGGCTGCCATTTCCATCCTAAAGTTTATAATTGGTACTGTTACTAATTTACCAAACAATTCATCAGTAATTATTAACAGTAATATTGCTGGAGAAAAAAAGAGGAAATATTGGAATCGCATCTGCATAAACTTCAAATAAATGGTTCCCATTGAAATTTCAGCAATTCAAAAATTTTAATCATGCACAATTCATGAATTTTTGTTACTGGAGCTGTTTTCATAATGTTGTTTTATCAAAATATTAATTCACATCTCTAGTAAATCTTAATTCCAGTATGGTTGGAGTTAGCTGTTAATTTTCTTTATGTAGGTTCACATTGAACACACAAATATATGCAGGGTAGGAGAATTATTGTCATATAAATGGTATAAAAGAGTACAAGAGGCAAATTTATGAAATGCTAAAATCTATGGCCCAGTAAATGTTTACATTAACCAGGACAATTTTGCTGCCACTATTCTTAAAATTATCGTGGATTATTTTATTTGATGATATCATCTTAGAAGAGGATTTTGATTATTTTATCATTGGAATATGCCTGTTTGTTTATTTTGCAAGAGTTGGATTTACCTAAGTGTTTTGGTCTTTTTCAGATATCTCTTTACCTTTTTGTTCAGCTTATGTTGAGCATATTTTGTTTGGGGTGTAGAATCATCATAAAAGACCAAGCTCTTGGTTTTTGAAATTTCTCTTTTCTTGTGAAATTTCTCTTGTTTTCGTTTTTGGAAATATTCGAATTATCTCTAACTTGACTCAAGCTTTTGGTTTGGTTTACTTCTGCAGGTTGATTTGCGTAGAGCATATAATTGTGAAATAATGCTAACAAAAATAAAAGTACCTTTGCCAGAAGTGATTGTAAGTCCATGTTTACCTTGACTGTTTTTAATCTTATACTTCTATGTTTAATCTTTGACAGTGTAAATGTCTCAAAGCAATCTGTTCATAACTTCATTTATGAATTCCAAATGTCAGTTTTTTGTTTTCTTCTTGTGCCATATTCAATTTCTTTCCTCCCAAAAATTTTAAGTTTCCTTGTTTGAGCATGAATGATATTTTCTGGTGGAGTAGGACATTTGAAAGATGATCCAAATGAAGTCTTCTGTTGTGTGTATATTTTCATGATCTGTGCTCGAACCTGGAAAACTTTACATATAGATACAATGTGTTTTATTTTGATGGATCAGCAAATATTTCCAGATTCACAAGCAGCTCATGATTGTTCAAATATTCCCATAATTTTCCAACGGTAGTTATCCCAAGTCCTGACTGCTTATTTTCTTTCCTAAGTACTTCCCTTTGTGTTGTTAATAAGTCAAAACCCTGTCTTCCTCCCTACTTAAAAGAAAGACAAGAGAAAAGAGGAAAGCCACTGACGAAGCTGATTTTCTAGCAAGCAGTAGAAAAGTGAAGATTGATGGTGGTCAAGTGGGAGAAGGATAGTTTGCAACTGAATCAATGGAATAGGAAGATTCAGTATAGGAAGGCCGGAAAGATATAGGTCCCTCTAGTTAAGTGATTTCAGTCCAGCTAACCGAACTTCTGCCTAATTCCCAGCTAATAGCTTATGCTAAGATTTCCTCAATCTCTTCCTGAATATTGATCAACATTCTATCTCTGTGAATCTGGCAACTGGATCCCAGGTTGGATAGCCACAAATTCCTCTTTTGTTCATTGCAATCAACCTCTGAACTCACACTTCTATTAGACCAATATTAACCTCATGGTCTTAATAAATGTCCTTTCTCGCATATTATATGTCTCTGCCCATCCTCAATCTCAGTGTTAATTTTTTTTCCTTGAATTTCATACAACTTGCTCACATTATTCTTACAAGTTGCCCAGTTATGTGTAAAATATCCTGGAACTCTACTTCCTTTTCTTTTCTTTTTTTTTTTTAATTTCCGAAAGCAAAATCATCAGTTCTGTGGAACTCTAATCCACCTCAAAGGCATAAACTGACAGATCTCAAGGCCTGTCATAGGGCATTATTAAGAATTGTCTGAAAAATATGTGGTTCGGATTTTTTTCAATTAAATGGAAGGATAATATTTGACATATGTCAAGTCTCTCAATATTCTGAAACTTGGTACAATCCTCATTTTTTTTTTCTTTCTCACACTGACTCAGTAAACGTGCACCTCAGTTATTATGTCCTAAAAGATGTTATGCAAGGGGTAAGTAAATGTGATAATATATACAACAGAGACTTGAATTTGATGCTGAAATTGTATTCTTTTGTTTTTCTAAAGTAATCATTGCTTTTGCTTCCCTTCCCTTCCAAAGTTGTAACCTCATAGAATTTTGGAGTTTATTTTTTGGTTTACTTTCAATTTGATTTGTGAGATTAATCTGTCTAATTATATCATTTTTTTCCCCCAGAATGCTGTTCTAGCTTTGGATTCATCAGCCTTAGACATTGATCAGGTGGAGAATCTGATCAAATTCTGTCCCACTAAGGAAGAAATGGAGACGCTTAAGGTAGATTCTTGTTTGATTGCAAGTGCCAAATTGTGGTTTCACTCTGCATGCAAATGGAATTTATGCAATATATTTCAGCTGGGCAACTTTTGTTAAACTGTTTAGAATTAAAATTTTCAGTGTTGTTGGACATAGGTCTTTTTTCATCTTGTATTATTGCAGGACCAGAAATTATTCTGCATTGTGCTATTCATTAGAGATAAATACATGATTACCTTAGTATAGAAAATGAAACTGTAGGCTAGTTATTGTACTGAGCATGGTTTTAAATAACGTAACGGCCGTTATTTTTAGGTTTTTTGGCCTCCCGTTACGTTATTCACCGTTATTTCACGGTTATAAATAAATGTATAGGTAATGACCATTATTTATCAGTCGCGGTCGTTACCCACCGCGATAGACCGCGAAATAACAGCTATTATTATTATTATTATTATTATTATACTTTGAATGATATGTGTATAATATGAAATTTTCTTTTATATATATATATATATATTAATTTTTATTTTATTCATTTATTATTTTTATTAAACCGAGCAAACCGATCATATATTATATATGTATATGTATATGTATAATAGATTGCATGAAATATATTATTAGAAATTTTAATCTTTATTTTATTAATTTATTATTTTTATTAAACCGAGAAAACCGATCATCTAAATCGAATCCAAAAATCATTAATTTGGAATTTTGGATAATTTTTAATGGTATTTGGTTTGGTTAAGACTTAAGAGTCCTCATATTTGAAAACCGACTTTATTGGTTCGGTTAGAAATTTATATTTTAAACCGATCAAACCGAACCATGAA
>CATIWK010365280.1:0-11126 GCA_949634005.1 Mallotus japonicus
GGAAGAGTGAGGAAGAGAAGAAGGTGCAATCAGTCAAAAAGTTCAAAAAGAAAGCATTCAAGTCTGAAGAGAAGAAAAAAGATTCCAAGGAGGAGTTGGAAGAAGAGTTGAAAGAATCAAAAAAATCTGAAGAAGCTGAGAAAGCCAAGAGAGTATAAAAGACTCTCTCTAATGTTTGGGAGATGCTGATGCACTCCAAAGCCCATTGGGAGGTGCTAGTAATGGCTCTGGACCATAAGATGGTCCCCTTAACCCATACACCTGAATAATTAGTTGAATCATTAACTGAAAGTCCCCAAGGAACTGTTATGTTCACAGATGATAACTTACCGCTGGAAAGGAGAGATCATCTCAAACCCCTTGTTCATTAAAGCTGAAGTCAAAGGGAAGCTGACATGCTGTGTAATGGTAGACAACAGTTCCGCCATAAATGTTTACCTTTTGAAAATACTGCCTAAGTTGGGGCTTACAGTAGTTAACCTAAAGTCATTGGATGTGATTATTAAGGCTTACAATGATACTAAGCGGCCTGTTGAAGGGACTTTCAAGGCACTAGTCAAGATAGGACCATTGGAGGTTTGGGTCAACCTTCATGTAATTGACATTCCTGTGACTTTTGCTATCCTTTTGGGAAGACCATGGTTTCATCCGTTAGGAGGTGTGCCATCTACCGTCCATTAGAAGATCAAATTCCCACATGAGGGAAAGGTGGTCACAATCTCAGCTGAGACTGAGGCTGCAATAGCTGCATTGAAAATGGCTCCCCAGGAGATCCCATTGAGCTCAAGTTTCAAAGTTTGTGTGATATATGAAGATGAGCTTAGTGCTAAAATCATGAGAATGATGAAGAATCAGAACTTCATGCCCAGAATGGGATTGGGAAAGGATCAGCAAGGCCCGCCTGGGTTTGTTGAGACTAAGCCAGTATTTTTGAAGCATGGGATAGGATATCCTGAGACCGGTGAGCCAGTAGAGGGGAGTGAAGCTGGAGCTAAGTTTGAGAGAAAGCAAAAAAGGAAGAATAAACCTAAAGCTGAGCCGGTGGTCAAACTATTATGGGAGACCTTTATGAAGGAGGGGACCTACAATACATATCGTGGAGCTCCGGAACCACTGAAGATTACTGATAAGATAATTCCTAGTTTTGAAATCTTTGTCGAAGAATTGGATAGAACCAGTGAAGCTGCTGAGAAAGAGCCAATAGTGGAGGAGTTAGTGTTGTTTCCTAAGCTTGAGGAAGGCATCTCTGCAATAGAGTTGAAAGTCACTGCTGATCAGATGGAGGAGCTTAGTTTTGAGTCTTTTGTTTTTGACTCCATTGTAGATGTTTTCTATGATGATCTTGATATCTCTCTAGCAAATATGTTTAACCTTGATGATGACCTTTTCTCTTCAAAATTTAATGCAATAGAGTCCGAGTTTGCTTATTTATGTGATGTTTTGCCTAATGGTTATACTGTGTGTGATAATCATTTCATGCATATGTTTGACATTAATTCAGTGGAAACTGAATCATTTAATTTAGGCACATGTGATAATCCAAAGAATATACTTCTTGCTTTTGATTTAACTCCTGATGAGAGAGAGAAAATAAAAGAAGTAATTAAAAGAAGACAGAAAGTATTTGCATAGGGTTACGAGGACATGCCAGGGATCGACAGAGAGATCGTAGAACACGCGATTCCCGCATATCCTCACATTACACCTATAAAGCAGAAGAAGAGGTGATTGAGGCCAGAATAGGCTCTTTTGATCAAAGAAGATGTCGAAAAGTAGCTAAAGGTGAAATTCTTGGAGGTGGTCGACGACACCCAATGGTTGGCGAACATTGTACCAGTTCCCAAGAAAGACAGAAGGGTTAGAATGTGCGTGGGTTACAGGGATTTGAACAAAGCCTGACCTAAAGATGATTTTCCCTTGCCACATATCAACACTGTAGTTGACAGTGCGGCTTCTAGCGCCATGTACTCTTTTATGGATGGCTTCTCAGGGTATAATCAGATCATGATGGCAGTGATTGACAAGCTGAAAACTTCATTCACTACTGAATGAGGTGTTTATTGTTACTCAGTCATGCCATTTGGATTGAAAAATGCAGGAGCACCTAGCAGAGGATGGCTACCACTTTGTTGCATGACATGGTCCATAAATAGATCAAAGTGTACATGGATGACATGATGGTGAAGCCTCCAACGAGAGAAGGACACTTCGAGGCTCTCGATAAGTTCCTAGCCAGAGCTGAAAAGTACAACCTCCGGTTAAATCCAAAGAAGTGTGTCTTTAGAGTGACTTCTGGAAAGTTATTGGGGCACATCATCGTCAGTCAAAAGGGAATACAGGTGGATCCCGACAAAGTCAAAGCTATTAGAAAAATGCCTACACCGAAGACTGAGAGAGAAGTCAGAGGTAGGGGTGTGCAAACCTTTCGAATTGATCGAACCGACCCTATTTGGTTCGGTTCGATTTACAAGAATAGAGTTTTCAAATTTTTGACCGAACCGAACCGAATTTTTGGTTCGGTTCGGTTTTCTACTAAAAAATTCGGTTAACCGAATTGACCGAAGTTTAATATTTTTTTATTTTTTTTAATTTTTAAATATTATAATAATGTAATAAAAATTAAAAAAAATTGATATTTTTGAAAAATTTTGATTGGTTATGTTAGGTTAGGTTCGGTTCGGTTTTGGTCCGGTTTGATTCGGTTCGGTTTTCATTTTGATAAATTCGGTTAATTCGGTTCGGTCAGAAAACACCCTAAAACCGACCGAACCGACCGAATGCACACCCCTAATTTCTAGTCTCTTTTTTTTCTCATTCAAATCAAATTTGAAGATTTGTCTGTATTTGTTTTCTGATTCTCATTCACTGCGTCTTCTTGTTCTTATTCTTCTTCTTCTTTCCTTACCATTGCGGCAATCTTTGGCCCTTTTTTATTTTTTATTTTTTATCTCATTCAAATCAAATTTGAAAAGAACTAAGATCAAGAAACAATAACCAAAAAGGTAAGCCAAAAACAATAACAAGACCAAGAACCAAGAACCAAGAAAAAGAAGAAGAAGAAGAAAAATAGGCCCTTGTCTTGTTGGAGGGTAAAAGAAAGGGAAAAATGTGGAGGGAACAGTCGTCGATAAAAGTCATTAGTTTGGGCGTGCATTTTTTTTAATGTTTGTTTTGTTTGTTTTTTAAGATTATAACTTCAGATGCATCAGTTTGTGCATATAGATTCATTAGTTGTAACGTAGATGTATATGTGTTATTGATTGGAGGTTCATTTGTTATTAATTAAAAAATACTTTTTAATTTTTTAATAAGATTGAAAGTAAACCTATAGGTGAAAGTCAATAATCCTGCAAGTGGAAGTCAATGGCCATACAGATGAAGGTCAATAAACCTGTTACAGCTTCATTAATCTTTACATGTATGTTCATTGAGGATTAAATGAATCTGCAGGTAAAGGTCAAAAAACCTGCAACAGTCTCATTGATCTTCACATGCAGGTTCGTTTGATTTTCAATGAACATGCATGTGAAAATCAATGAACCTACGCAAAAAAAAAAAAAAAGACGACGTTTTACATGGAAAAAAAAGACGCGTGTTTTTTCTTTTTTTTTAATATCTTACACCAGTAATGACCCCTAGTCCATATTGCAATATGCAATATGGACTAGGGGTCCATGATATAACAATTGTTGATGCATCACGATAAGAAAATGAGAACATGAAGAAACCATCCTAAATAGTAGTGGTAATAGGAAGTAATGGGGAAGGTAATAGAATAAAATGAAAAGTAAATACAAAATGGGAAATAATGATTCCTCACCTACCTATAAATGCAAAGGATGAAGATGGCACAACGGGAGAATATTTCCATCAAAACAAGAAATACACAACTTTAGTCTTTCATTTTTTTTATTTTCACTATTCATATAGCTTATATTTTGAATTTACTTTTAACTCTTGTATTTAATATATTAAAGCATTTGTTTTCAATCTAATATTCTCATTACTCGAGTTATTTTCTCTCATTTACATCCATTAGAATCTTGGTGAATTATGATAAAATAACCTAGATACTCATAGTTTGATAGAAATTGCATTTAATTTTATTTATTAAGGAATTACCTTTGGCATGCTCAAGCATCTAAATTTTTTCAAACAATTTTTTTATCACACTTAATGAGACACATTCTATGGAGATTCAAATTAATTTTGGTGATGTTTCATGAAAACTATTTTATCAGGTCTTAGGACGAGGATGAAACTGTTGTAGCAGTAAGGCTTGGATACTACGAAGATTATGTTCCATACATGGAACATAATGCATGGAATACAACTTCGGAGGAATTGTACAATACATGTAAACCACTATGTTGGGTCATTACCAGAGTACTGTGGAAACTCAAGTCTTGCTAGCTTGGAAGAGAACATGGGTCGTCCTCCTTCAGTGTGATCATGTGAATGTCTATTGGAGGATTGTCCACTAGGTTCTGGGATATTGCAAAGAAAACATCTTCCTTGGAATAGGGTCGCAGTAGCTCTTCCTTTATATCCTCATTAATTTGTTTATCAATAGCATCAATTTCTTTATCCATATTAGAACCCTCAGTGCTAGTGAATAAATCTGTGAACCCTCAGTGCTAGTGAATAAATCTGTGAAGTAATTAATAAAAGTCTAAGCAATTCCCTCTTGATCCTCTATTAGATCACTAGATGAATTGAGGATTTTGTATATGTGATTTTTCCTCCTTATACCTTCAGTTTTTTTTTTTAAATATAGAAATAGCTTGTATTGTTGTCTCCCTCTCTAAGCCACATTACTCTAGATGTCTAATGCCACATAGCCTCTTTCCTTTTAAGTAAAACATCAATTTTATTTTCGATCACATGTTGCTGCCGAATTGAAATATGGTCTTGAACCTGTTGTTAGAGCTGACCCAAATCCCGACGCAAGCTATCCAATTTAGATTTGACATGCCCAAACTTTTCTTGCTCCCATGAGTTAAGAACCACCTTGCATCCATTAATTTGGGAAAAAAGAGCTCTTGACCGATCCTCCACCATTGCATGATTCCAAGATTCAGTAACAGCATGCTTACATGAGTCTTCTTACAGCCACATATACTTAAAATGGAATAATATATAGCTTTTTTTCCTCTCTTCTTGATTTCCCAAAAATGGGGTTGTGATTGAATACTTGTCTAAGGAGATGCCGCACTTGATACTAGAGAAAATGACTGATCCAACCCTCATAAGATGAGGTCATATGATATAGCTATTAGATTTTGACTAAACCATGATTCTAAGCTATATTGGGATCTTCTAACGAAGGAATTTTAGTGTACAGTAATTATGACTAAAGGGTTCGTGTGAATCAATAAATGCATTTATTTCTAATTCGGTAGTTGTCATATCGATGCACAACTTATGAGAACTAGATGTATATAATTAGGATTTTTACATTTACACTTGAAAGGAGTTTCAAATAATATTAAAGTGTTAATATTATCTTCTCACTGCCAATTAGACATGAACCTAGTAAGTTTCACCAAATCACCATTAATATTAACCTAATTATTGATTAAATTGTTTAATCAATTAATTAAGATTAATGGAATTGGATTTATGCTTAAAGCAATGATTCTAGCATGTCATGAAATCTAATTCAAGTAAGGGTTTAATTATTAATTTATACTTAATTAATATGAAATATTAATTAAAGTATTAAATTAATTATATATGTTGTTTCTAATTGGACTTAGATTAATGGCCCAAGAAGTTTAGGCCTAGGCCCAAAAGAGTTTTGGACCAAAGATTAATCAAGATATTGAGAAAGCCTATGAACCTAATCAAGGCCCATTAGTTTTATGGATTGGGCTTGGGCCAAAAGTTGGCTCAATTGCCAAGCCCAAATCCACGTAAATTAATATAGTCTAATTTGTCATATTAGGCATACATTATCTTTTGAGTGTATATTATTGACCATGGCAAGGATAGAGATTAGATCACATAGGTATATGTGAAAATGAATGTAGACAAATACATAAGATGTATTCTCTACATAATTCATGGTACCCTAATGATATTTATACAAGTTGTATACATATGATGTAAGACATGATGTCATTAGGGTTTGCTTTCTCTACATATATATACATAACCTAAGATATGTTTCTATGGTTAGAGATTTTAGAAACACACTAAAAAATAAAGAACAACATCTACTCAATAAACCCTAAGTGTTCTTACAAGAAGATTAAATTAGTGCAAGTTTTATGAGGGTCATTTAAGAGGCTACTCGCAACTAATCCAATCTAAGCAAGAAGGTAATTTGGTGGAGCTTTGGTGTTTCAAGCTAGAGGCCTAACATTTAGGACGCTAGAGCAATTGATTCAAGAGTTAAACCAAAAGAATCCATAGCTTGTGGATTAACTATTGTGGTCTACATCAAACTTAGGAGTTGGTAAGTTTTCTTAAACTTAGAAATTCCTAGGTTGTTGCTTATACATGTTATTATGCTATTTAGCTATGTGTAAAAATGCAAAATGGATCCTTTGGGAATGACATTCTTCATGTCATGAAGGGTTATGCAAGTAAAATTTTTGAAATTTTACCCTATTTAAGGTTTGTGATCACCATACTTATGAATTGCATAACAGACTCCATTAGATGAGGCATCGCCTCTTTTGATGTTTAGAGAAAACTACAGCTTCAACTGAAGCTATAAAGCAGCTCAAACATAGCTAATTCCATACCAAGGCCCAACGCCTCTCATGCCCATTTCACATATTTATTTAGCTACACAGTTTTAGATCTTGTTTATTCAAATAAGTTTCCAACCTAAGAATTAGTATATTATCATTATCATTTATTTCAAACCTTAAAAAGTTTGCATGTGATGCCAACCCATGTTTTCAGAATTAATTTCACTGGAATTCAATAAATTCTCAACTCCTAAATTATATCAAGGATAAGAAATCAAGGATTCAAAGATACTGAACTTCAAGATTGACCATAAACAACTTATAAACAAGACTTTTGACAATAAAAAGAAATGGTTTTGATTTAGAACAATATCAAGTTTCAAAGAAAATGGAATCAATGGAATACACACACTAAGAATCATTAGCCATAAATTAAGAACATAAATGAATTTATAAGGTGAAAGAGGATAGTAGCTCAATTCATACATGCATGGCCAAAATATGAGTAAATAAAATAAAAAAGTTTATGAATTTTAATAAACAAAACCGAAGATTTTAATATAAGAAGTTGAGTAAAGAAGCACTCACCTATCCTGACAACCCAACTTCTAATTCAGCTTCTAACAATTAGTTTAATCCCTTACACAAACCAAGATCAAATCTTCATGAAGAACCTCCACCAAAACAAAATATTTTTGAATGGAAATCAAATGCTTGCAGATGCTAGTGTTAGTAAAGAGCAACATGCGAAATAGAATACCTACCTAGACACAGTTCTATGCTAACAACACTCTGCCTCCTGCATGCTTCTCTACGCAGCTTCCTTCTCCCTTCAATTCTCTCTGTGTTTTTTATTTTAACGTAGAGACTTTCTTTTTTTTTTAACGACTATCAAAAATATAGAAAGGGAGGCTTTGCCTGTATCTGCCACATTATTTAATAAATTCACTTTAAATCCTCTTCCTCACCTCTTAAATTTAGATAAATTAAAACCATTGATTAATTACCTTAATCAATTTGAGATTTAACTTAATTTACTTATTATTAATTTTAATAACCACAATTCCTATATTACATGTTCGAGGACACGGATGTTATAATGATTGCTCATTTTCTGCTTCCACAATAGCCCAAAAAATGGGATATATTTGATCATTCCCATCTCTTGTTACTGTAGCTAGCAAAGCCCATTAGTTAATTTTTTAAAAAGCATCTATTTAAACAAATTACAAGCCTACAGCCCTTTAAGTATCCCTTTTCCTAAAGCTAAAAATCCAACATAAAATCTTTTAGAAAATTGCTTTCCATCTAGACCAGATAAGCCATTTTCAAATTCAAATGTTTCTTCCTTATCCACCCTCATCAATTCAACCTTATATGAGTGCAACCTTACATAATGGGCTTCCAAACTACCCCTCAAAATTCTTAGAGCCTTCTTCTTAGCTGTATTGCACATCCATTTAGTCACTATAAGGTTGTACTTCTTTTGTAAGTCATCAATCATGTCTTCCAATTTATAATTGAGCTTTCTTCTAAAGATATTTAAAAACTCTTTGGCCATCCAGAGGTATGTAGTTTGTCTATTTCTCTCTTTTCTAGTATAATTGTGTTCAATAATATACCACTCACAATGAATGTCAACTCATTTATTATCCTAACTGCATACAGCCTCCATTTGCAGTGGTCTCCACATCTAGCTTCCATTTTACTTTAAGTTGACCTTTCGCCATATCAGATTAAATCCATTGCAAATATTATATTGTTGAATAACTTCTTTGAATTGACTAGCAAACTGAAATCTCATTCCTGGCACAAACTCCAATGTGGCGTTGTCACATTTAGGGTTGTATATAATCTGCTTTTGCTTTTGCCTCTTATTATGAATTTCAAAATCTCCCTCCTTAGAGCTATAAGGACTATCAAATGCACCATTTTCTAAATCCTCATATTCAATTACCAGTATTTTATGATAACCTTTGTTAATATCATTTACTTGATTAGGAGTAGCACTACTTATAGAAGGAATATAATTATCCGTAATTACCTCTTCACCTAAGCCTAGACATTGACCAATATCTACAAAAACTATTCTAAAAGCCCTCATATTATTCATAGCCACGTTATTCATCATCATTGTCAGACTCATTTACCAAACTAGTATCACAATTACTTTGATCCATGTCTAGAACAAATGGCACATATTCAACATTAGATTCAGACCCACCATTATCCTTATTAGCATATGCATCTTCAACTTCAATTTGGTGTTCACCATTTGCATCATTTACCTCAAAACCTAGTGGCAATTCACTTCCACCCAAATCAAAACTTGGTGGGATCTCACTAATACCTCTATCAACTGCAGCATTTTCATTATCTATATTTATGCCCTCTAATCAAACATCTATAGGAAATTTGTATTTTTTTAAAATATATCAACAAGAAAATTCAAGCTTTCTTCAAAGAATAATTACTATGTAAAACATCTCAAGAAATCTCATAAATAAAATTTAAAAAAATTATACACAATGCAGCCCTAAATTTAACAATTCCCAATTTAAAACCTTATTTTATAAAGTTATATTATTCAAAAACCATTTAAAATTTCCTAAATTCAACATATATTTGAATGTAAAATATTTAAAAAAATAAAATAACTTGTTATTAAAATCTAAGAACTTAAGTTTACAAAAATCTCCAATTCAATTTCTAACCCCAGATGTTCAACTACAATTACTCAACATAATAAATTATAAAAATCTCCAAAAATTAATTAATGAAGTAGCAAAATCAACTCCAAATTTTAACAAATTTAAATTGGACTACATAATTCACAGAGAACTCACCTTTATTCTTTTTAGTGATCTTTCCACCAACTGTGAAATCCTCTTCACTTTTTTTTATTGCTATTAACTTGAAGAAAGAAACAAAAGAGAAGTTAAAAAAAGATAAAAGCATGAAAAATGGAAGAAAAAATGAAAGAAAAAAAAGAAGAAAAAGAGAAAGAATTGAGGAAGAAAGAAAGAAAAAAAAAGAACGAATCAAGGAAGAAAATAATAACATTAAGAACAATTTATGATTGCAATGTTGCGTTTTTATTTTAACTAGGGTCTGCATTTTTTATTTTAACTAGGTTAGCTGATGTGGCAACCTTAACTAGGGTCTGCATTTTTTTATGATTACAGTTCCCATTTTGTTGGAGGTGAGTTAATCCACCTTAGCTTCCAGGTGTACATTTCATTTTTCAATTCTAACCAAATTAAAATTGTGTTATAATTGCAAACAAAATAGCAAATTAGGTTAATTTTACCTATTTTTAAAGTTAGGTATAGATTTGCAAAAGGTCGAAAATGTTGTGTTTTTTGCTCCAATAAGCCTTTTTTATCTATTATTTTATAGCACTCGAATATTTTCGCTAATTCATCTAAACACCAAATAAAGTATAAATAATTTTTTGAGACAATTTCAATGTAAATATAGGAATTGTGGATAGTATTTATGAGTGTCGCTGAGATCTCTTCTCCTCTTGGAATGTCTTCATCTGTGAAGGCTTTGATATTTTGTTTAGTCTTCAAATCACTAAGGAGGTTCCTAAGAAAAGTATTATGTACGTCCTCTCTATTGAAGCTAATGAATAAATCATGTTGCTCTAGATTTTTTGATGAAGAAGAGGCAGCCATATCCATGGCAATCCTAAACAAGAAATAAAAAAAAAATGGGTACATAGAAGAGAAATGTAAAGGAGAGATTAAGTTTGGATATGAAGGAGAAATGATATATAAATTTCAAAGAGAGAAGAACATAAAAAAGTAAATTTATTATGAATGAGATTTTTTTTATTAATAGGAAGATCAAATAATCTGGACATTGATGAAGAGAAATGTAAGTGAGAGATTAACTTTGGATCTGAAAGAGAAATGATATATAAATTTCAAAAGAGAAAAGAAAATTAAAAGGTAAATTTATTATGGCTAAGATTTTTCTATTAATAGGAAGGTCAAATGATGTAGGTATTGATAGACTGCATAACATGGTGTAGCTCTCCCTTTTAAATCAATGACCGCAAGATTCAAACCCTGCACTATCTCAGGATGCCCTTGGATAAGAGTTACCACTTAACCACTCTATCACTGGCTACTATACCTGTTTATGTAAGTAAATGTATATATACTTAGTTAGTTAAGGAAGGGACTTGCTTAATTAATATTAAAGTTAATTTCTTTGGTTCATTGACTTTTCAATTTAGCTCAATAAAATATATCATATTTCAGCTGAGCTCAAGTTCTTTTTCTCATCTGGGAATGAATTAAAATCCTTGAATTCAAATATGTTTAGTTCAAGAGTAATTTAGTTAAATCAAGTGTAGTTTAGTTATGGTTTCACACTTTAATATGTGTATGCAAGTGTTGGTATTTCTTTTATAAA
>CATIWK010365596.1:0-16129 GCA_949634005.1 Mallotus japonicus
CTTCTCAAACTCAAAATAAGTTTGTCAAAATCAAAAAGGGGGAGATTGTTGACCTTAGCAATAATCAATCTTAATTTTGATCTTAACAAATGTAATTTTGAGCATTTAATATGTTTAGTTTAAGTGTGATTATAAGCATAGGTACAGTATTACTCTCAATGAAAGTCAAGTCATAATTCAGCTCATACGACTAAAGCACTGCTTCTATGGTGAGATGAATAGTAGGCTGCGACTGAAGTAAGGCTGCTATGGTGACAGAAAGTTGAGTTCAATAGTAGGTTGTGACTGAAGCTCTGCTTCTATGGTGATGGCCTAACGGTCATATTTTTGAACTGTGAGATGAACAGTAGGCTGCGACTGAAGCGGGGCTGCTATGGTGACAGAAAGCCAAGTTCAATAGTAGGTTGCGACTGAAGCTCTACTTCTATAGTGACGGCCCAACGGACATATTTTGGAATTTAAGAAAAGAGACGTTGGAGACATATTCAATGGCTCTAACAGCCATATTTTTAAAGTTTAATCTATATGTGTGTATATATATATATATATATATGTGTGCTCTAGAGTTGTGATAAACAAGAATATACATTACATTAATCTTTGATTGTCAAAAACTCTCTAAACATTCATTAAGCTTCATTTTTCTTTCTATCAATATTCATTGTATTGATTAACTCTTGTGAGAGTTGGTTGTGTGATAGAAATAAAACTTCATCTTCATCTAATTCTTGGGATAGATTAGAAGGGAAGTGAGGTATATTTCTAAGTGGAATTGGTTTAAGTTTTTAGCCATTAAAACACTTGGGATTTGGTTTAAGAGTGAGCCTAGAAACTCTTGTTTGTAAGGTTCAAAGAGTGAGCCTTAAACTCTTGTGTATTTTCAATCTTGTGAATAAGATTATGGGTGATTGAAAATCCTAACTTGGGGATAAGTTAGGTGGAGATGTAGGATTGTTGTTGAATCTAAACTCCTTAAATCTTTGTGTTCATCATTCTTCCTTCTCTAATTTTTTCAAATTTTGTTTATTCCTTAAATTCGTTTTTATTTTTCTAAAATCCTTTACTTTCCTTATTCACTCCCCCCCCCCCCCCCCCTCAGGCATTTTCAATAACAACACAAGATGTATCAGGTAAAATGTTTCCATTAGCTTTTGCTATTGTAGATTCTGAAAATGATGACTCGTGGAAGTGGTTTTTTCGTGCAATTAAAGAAAACATTTAGTATAAGAGATAAACTATCCATTATATATTATAGACATGAAAGTATTGTTTTAGCAATAAAAGAAGTTTACCCTGAAGTTGCCTATGCATCTTGTATCTTTAATATCATCAATAACCCGAAAAAAAAAGTTCAGAAGAAACACATCGTAGATCAAGGAATTTTTTTGGCCGCTGCAAACAATTACAAATTAGAAGATTTTAAGAGCTATATGTTTCAAATAAAAATGATTGATAAAAGAGTCCATCAGTACCTACAAGATATCGGATTTAAGAAGTGGACAAAGGTCAATTCGACAAATAATAGATTCAGGATTATGACATCCAATATTGCTGCATCACTAAACTCGACTATCGAAAATGCACGAGAAACTTCTAGTTATAACTTTACTTAAATACGTGCACGGTTTGATGCAAGAATGGACATCCACAAATAAAAAATATTGCATTAGGTACATTCAGAAAGCTTGGAAAAAAGCCTGAAGAAGTGCTCAGCTAGAACTATATAAAATCTTTGAAACTAAAGGTCAACTCCAAAAATTTCTCTTTTATCTTTCACATATCATGCATGAAACATATAATCACTTCATATGTCTCAAACTCAACATCACTTTTTGATGCTCTCCTTATTTTGTGGTACAGTGAAAACAGTTTGACTCAGTATCTTAAAGATGATTATCTGTACTTATCTTTTCTAAAACTGTATACTTTTGGTTTACATTTAGTATATGATACATGAAAAAACAAACAAAACATATTTTTGAATCTTTCAGGTCAGAAGATCAAACGATGAACTATTCAGTGTTTATAATGAAGGAAAACCAGAAATAGTGAACTTTTTTTTTTGATGAAAAGATATTATTTTATTCATAAAAGAGGGGAAAAACCACTTGTGAAAAAACACAAGTAATAAAAAACCCCTCCCTAGAACTAAAGAAAACAACGAAAGAAAAAAGACAGAAACAAAACCAGCAAACTTAATTAGTCCAACAACGAACAACAAAAGAACTAGAAACAAAGTTTGTTGCAGAATAAGAAAAAACCCAGGAGTCGAAGCTTTTAACCATTCAGAAACTCAAAGGAAAATCAATTTCTCCATCTGCAAGAAAGACGGATTGCTAGAGTTGAAAATAACATCATTGCGATGATTCTATAGTGACCAACTGATAGCGAAAAACAAAGTTGTCCAAAACTTCCGCTGAAGTTTACCAAAAACCATACCACACCACTGCTGATAGAACAGGACAAACTGATTGGGCAAGGCGAAAGACAATCCCCACCATTTGAGAAAATAATTCCATAATTTGATAGCAAACGGACACAAGAGAAGAAGATGGTTGACAGTTTCACCAAAAGAACCACAAAGAGGACAACGATTATGAGATACAGGATAGACATTGATCAAGAATAACCGGTCCCGAGTTGGAAGGCGATCAAGCATAGCAAACCACAAGAAGAGCTCCACTTTAGCTAGGGCGAAGTTCAACCATATTTTCGGCAAGAGCACAGTATCAACAGACTTTAAATGCTGAAGAAGAAGCTTGAAAAGATTGTTAACTATGAAACGGGATGAAGAAGCAGACCATAAAAGCCGATCACTAACTCCAAAAAGAATATGAGCTTGCCTGATTGTATCAAAAAGAGAATTAAGCAATAACAATGCAGAAGTGGCCAGATTACACTTCCAAGTCAGACGCCAAGACCAACTACCAACAGATGAAGATCCCATATCCAAAATAAAACCATAAGGGGACGAAAAGAGCTCAAATAAAGCAGGATATAGAGTGCATAAAGGAGCATGGCTACACCATTTGTTTGTCCAAAATAAAATTGACGAACCATCACCAACTCTAAACCGAAAATAGTCCAAGATGATTGCAGCAGCTAGAGAGTTATCTGAAATAATATAAGAGATTGATCGCCAAACCAAGGAGGAATGACAGGCTGAGGTTATATAAGCATTATCAGCATGAACAACAGTGTATTCACTCTTCACCATTGTAGCCCATAAAGAATCATCATCATCTTGTAACCGCCACAACCACTTAAAAAGCAAAGCTTTATTATAAAGAAGAAAATCAATTACACCCAAACCGCCTGAAGAGCGAGGCCGAGTAATATCATGCCAACTAATACAATGCCATCGCCTTGAATTAGAAGCTCCACTCCAGAAAAAATCTGAAATATGCCTATTTAAATCCTTAACCACCATAGCTAGAATTTTAAAGATAGATAAAAAATAAAGAGGCATAGAAGCAATGCTTGATTTAATCAAAGCCAAGTGACCAGCCTGAGATAAGATACGTCCCTTCCAAAAAGAGAGTTTCTTCTTAACTTTCTCAATAATAGGAGCTCAAGTTGAAAATTTTCTGGGGGAGACACCCAAAGGCAGACCTAAATAAGTCACAGGAAGGGATGAAGAGAGACAATAAATTTGCATAGCTGTATGATCAACTAAAGATTGGTTTAAACCAATACCGATGAGCTTGCTTTTATGGAAGTTGACATCTAATCTCGATACAAGAGTAAAACAACACAGCATGTAAGAAACATGTAAGACAGAGCTTAGATCATCATCCAAAAAGAAGACCGTATCATCAGCAAACTGAAGGCACGAAATAATGGGACCAGAAGAGGAGACGTTAACACCTTTAATCAAGCCATTAATAGACATACGATTGGCTAGAAGAGATAAAGGCTCCGTGGTTAGAATAAATAGGAGAGGCGATAAGAGGCAGCCTTGGCGTACACCATTAGAAGAGGAGAAAGTAGCCGAAGGGGTGCCATTAATCAAAATGGAAGCTCTAGAATCCGAGAGGCACTCACTGATCCAATTACACCATTTGGAACCAAACCCCATCTGATGAAGCACTTGGAGCAAGAAATTCCACTTCAAGGAATCGAAAGCCTTCTCGAAATCAATTTTAAACATGAAGCATCCTTTTCTCAATTTATGGCAAGTGTCAACAACTTCATTAGCGATAAAGTAACTATCCAAAATCTGATGCCCATAAAAAAATGCCATCTGAGATTTGCTAATAAGGGAATCCAAAACTCCTTTCAACCGGTTAGCCAATAGTTTGGCAATGATTTTATAAATCCCGTGGATAAGTGATATCGGGTGGTAATCCTCCACATGCAAAGGGTTAGTCTTCTTAGGAACAAGAGTGATAAAGGAGCTTTTAAAAGCCCCAGGGATTTTGCCAGAGTAGAAGAAATCATTTACCAGCATAAAAATATCAGATTGAAGTGTATGCCAAGATTTCTTGTAAAAGAGAAAATTCAGTCCATCTAGCCCAGGTGCCTTGGTGGAACCACAACTCTAGACTACTCTGCGAACTTCTTCCAAGGTAAAAGGACGCTCCAAAAAAGATGCCTGAGAAGCCGTAAGCTTATGAAAAGGCAAGTCAGAAATAAAACCATCCACAAGAGAGTCTTTGTTAAAACGTTGTCTATAGTGAGAATGAATAGCAGTGGAGATAGCATCAACATCAGATAAAAAATGACCATTATGCCATAAGTGAATAATAGAATTCTTCCGGCAACGATTGGAAGCGTGAAGGTGGAAGAATCGAGTGTTCCTATCCCCCAAGCAACACCATTGGATTCTGGATTTCTGCCACCAGATGGATTCTAAGTGAGAAGAGATCCTTAAACGATCTTGATTTAAAGCAACAGTAGCAGCATCTTCAGAACTATACAATTATCGATGCTCACGAATATGGTCCAAATCATCCAACTGAGATTGGATAAGTAAAAGGGAAGAGTTCAAGTTCCCAAACACATCACGGTTCTAACATCTTAAGGAATTCCGAAGGCATTTCAGTTTATGATGGAGAGGCAAAAAAGAAGACATGGAGCACCAAAAGGAATTAACAGTGGCAGAAAAACCCGGAACATCCCACCAGTAATCAAGTGATCGAAATGGTTTAGGACCTGGAGGAGGTAATAAAGCATGAAGACAAACTGGGTTGTGGTCTGAGGGTCCACGAGATAAAGAAGACAGTTGTAATAAGGGGAAAGTTTCAATCCACTGAGAGGTTACCAAAGCTGTATCAAGACGGCTTTGACAAATTCTATTCCGCCAAGTAAAAAGAGTTCCATGGAATTGAAGATCAATTAAAGAAACTTTAGAAATAAAATCATTAAAATGACGCATACCCTCCGTAAACTCATAAGCAGTACTCCTTTCAGACTGATGACAAACCTGATTAAAATCACCAATCATAAGAAGAGGAACATCATTCAATGACTGTAAAAAATTAAGTAACTCATGCCAAAGAGTAAGTTGAGCCGAAATGGTAGATGGAGCATAAATTCCCAAAACAATACAATGAAAATCAAACTGAGTAAAAGTCCCTTGAGCAGCAATCCAATGGCTACCAGAGAAGGTTTGAGAAGAGACAAAATGTTGTTCATCCCAAGTAAGCAAAAAGCCACCAGCAGAATTGATAGCATCCAAACAGTGCCAGCGGATGTTACACATTCCCCAAAACCACTGCAATAAACAGAAATTGATGCTGTTACACTTAGTTTCCTGAAGAATAAAAAAACAAGGATGCTTAGAGAGCATTAAGTTACATAAGTTCCTGCTTTTAGAGGGTCCATGAAGACCCCTACAATTCCAAGAAAGTACCGAAACCATGGATAAAAGATAAAAGAAACAAACTTATAAAAGAAACAAACTTAAGTTTGTTTATTAGAGGCCGATAATTTGACTGAATCAGCAATGATACCAGCTTGGAGAGAGTCAATGACAATATGATCAGGAGAGGTGAAACTAAAACTAAGAGCTCGTCCCAAAGAAAAAGCAGCCTCAGCTTGAAGAGCAGTATCAGGTTGAATCTTTGCTCTATCATTGACACGAAGGATGTCACTATTGGAAGGGCGCCAGGTGGTGGAGGAAGAAGTTTGAGAAGGCTGAGATTTAAGCTTGGATTTAGAAGCAAAGTTGTCTCCTTGGAGTTTGAATCGCCGAGTACATTCAAGAAAGACATTAAGGGAGATAGTTTTGCTAGCTTTCTTGGGCAAAGGATGAATTTTACAAGGATTATGGGCTTTAAGAGTAACAGAAAGAGATAAAGATTTAGGAGGGGAGAGAGTTTGAGTTTGGGATGGAGTCAAATGCCAACCAATACGAGGGCTATTAGGAGATTGAGGAATAGCTTGGGTGCAGGGTGGCACACATAAAAGAGGCAGGGTAGCAGGTTTGGAGAGAGAGGGTGAGGTAGTTAAAATGGGTAGACTGTCCATAAAAACAGCATTAGCAAAAACCAAATTCAAATTTGAATTGGGACTAATGACGTTCGGATCGAGATTAGATTCCTGAAAATCTGGAGAGGAAAAACCACTCGCCGGAGTTGCACCTGAACTCGCATCAGAAGCTAGAGGAGTCGAAAAAGATGAATGAGAAAAATCAAAGCAATGATCTTCAAAAACATATATATTGAAGGGTACTCCTTAAAAAAGAACCTGAATAACATCATTAATGGTATTAGGAGAGGTAGAAGAAACCAGAATCCAAGCAATATCAAATCTGACCCCATCACAAGTTGAAGGGTGAACAGAAATAAATTCACCAAAATGGGAACCAAGCCACTGAAAAAACTCATCATTCTAAAGCTGTAGTGGGATACCATTACAATGCAACCAAACCAACCTATACCGAGAAATAAATTATGGACGCCAATCATCAACCTTAGAAAACCATTGATCCAGTAGAGATTTGTGATCATTTAACAGAAGATGTTTCTTAGATAAAGAAGGGCAAGAGAGCAATAATATATTGCCACCTAATAAACCAGAATGAACATGAGGCAAACCAGCATCATTAAGAATCTGTTAAAACCACAGAGAGTAAGATACATCACATAGATAACCAATCACAGAACAAATGAGCCAATCCGAATGAGAACCAGAGCATTGAAAAGTGACAAGACAGTGACGAGAGGCTGATGGCAATTCAACAAGAGGTACAGAGTTGATGACAGCCTTATTCTTGGGAGGAGGAACCTGATGAAAAACATCGGCAGACTTAGACTGAATAGGTGAGTCCTGAGTGGTAGGAGGCAAAACAAGATTAGAGGCCACAGTTGCAAAAGTGCGATGATCCCGAAAAGAACTTTTATAAACAGGTGCAGGTGTTTTATGAACAGGCCTGTCAGAGGCAGAATTCCATCGCTGACCAGAAGCGTGAGTTTGGGTGAAAGGACGGTTGTAATAAAAGACCATACCAAATAACTTATGGGACCCAATCGAAACAGTATTGACAAACTATAGAAAAGCATGGCAATCTCAAGTAAAACGTAATTTCACAAAGCAGTAGTGAGTCTGCCTAGTGAAAGCTTTTTGAGGTATAAAAACCTCCTCAATATGCCAGCGTTTCGAAAATAATCTCCAAAGAGATTCAACATTCCATGAAGAAGGAAAATTCTGAAGGAAGATAATTTTACCAATGGAAGGTGGGGAGATAGGTGGTCGAGGATGACGTTTAGGTGGTTTAGCGCTAGGTTTGGGTAGGGTTTTAGGGGAGGAAGAAGGTAGAAGAGAGGGTTTGGGAGGTTTCATGGTTTTTTTATGATGACTGTTAGTTAATTTCAAGAATAATATTGATGGGCATTTTTCACAGGAAAGTTCAAGTCATGATTCTAGTGATCATGAGATCAGTAGCAGAAATAGCAACAGAAGTAGCAGTAGGAGAAGCAATTATTTAGTACACAAAGGCGAAGAGTTGGTAGTAGCTACAATAAGAGTTGGTGTATCTTGTGCTGCTAGAAATAGTGAACTTGAAAGACAAAACATGCACATGCAACAAATTTCAACTTAATAAACTACCATGCGAGCACGCACTAGCTGTTCTCAAGGAGTTAAATCAAGAGCCTTACGGCTAGTCATCACATTTCTATACCAAAGAGGCAATGCTTGTAACATATGAAGCAATAGTCTACCCTTTGCCAAGTCAATCAGCATGGTGCGTACCAAATACAATCAAAGACATGGTGGTACTACCTCCAAAATGGAGAATTCATCCTAGAAGATCTAAAAAGACAAGATTCAAATCTCTATGGGAAATCAAAAACGAATATAAGTGTGGAAAATGTAGACCATATGGACATAACAAAAAGACATGTAGAAATTCATCAAATATGCATTGAAAATCAGAATTATTTTAGTATGTTTTCTGTTTCTTTTTAGTATAAAAAAACTGTGTGATACAAATATATTGCCATTAATCCACAATAATAAAAATTTCCTTCACATTCTTTTCTTTATATTTTTGCAATTGCAATTACAATTATTAGATTATATATATATACAAGAACAAAAATTTTCGTATACATTCTTCACAACATAAAAAGCTAAAACTTTTAAAAAAAGTATTAGAAACCAAAAATAAATGAAAACGATACACAATTACATATCAAAATAACACAACATAATAATTTAAAATCTCATCACCACCAATAGCTTCAAAAAACTCATAATCATGGCCATCCTTCTTTTAAAAAAAAAAAAAAAAAAAAAAAGAGGATTATTAAAGTAACAATGCATAAATACATCAAAATATAACTAAAATCATTTTAGTATACTAACTATTTCTTTTCTGTATATGAAACTATTTTTTACAAATACATTCAATAAGAATAATAAAAAAATTACTACTTATTCTTTTATTTAAATGTTTCCAAAGCCAATTAATACACCTCACTAAATCACAAAAAAATTTCCACCACTTTTTGGAAACTAAATATAAACAGAAACGATACAAAATTATAAACTCAATATAACAAACCAAAATTTTTTAACTATGAGTGTGTAGAATTCAATTAAAACGATTAGCTGAGCCTAATCAATCAGTTTGGTTCTGTTATATATTGCCTCAGTTCGGTCATGATAATAAGATATGTAAAAATCAATTAGTCAGTTCGGTTTCAATTTTAAAATTGAAAAGCGAAAAAAAAAATCGAATCAAACTGATATAATTAATATTATATCTTTTATTATACACGGTACCATTTTATTATAGATTTTATATACAACAATTTTAACCTTAATTTTCCACCTTACAGCCGCCTCTCACAATCTCTCCTTCCTTTTCTCACAAAACCTAATTTTTCTACATTCCATCTCCTCACTCTCATCAAAATCGCCAGCCACCAGTCCACCACCATCTGTCACTGTCAATAGCACCATCATATTCTTCCCCATCATTGAGTGCTCCATCTCCATTAAGATGTCTGTCTTTACCATCTCCTCAGAGTCTTTTTAACTCGTCCCATCCATACCTAAAAGCCAAAATCCACCACACAGTTCAGACATAAAGTTGAAATCAACATTGAGCTTCTGATATACTGTCATAGCATAAGTAGGCCATGATGCATGTTTAATGAAAGCCAACCTTGCACAAAAGGTTGAATGAAAGGCCACCATTCACAACAAGTCAAGTGAAAAAGAGCCACTCATTTCATATTCATATTTTATTATTAATAGTTTGTTACACTCAATGATCCATCGACAAGGATCCATGTACGTACATATATATAAAGGTGTATATATAATCCCCAGTTCATGATAAACTTTTGCCTACACTACTGTATTTCCGACTCAAATTATACATATCGATGATTTTGAAGCTTCTCATCTATAATATATTCCTGCTTTTTCTTTCTTTTTAAGTTGTATGTAAAAAGAGAACCCAAAGACAGGAATTTTGTGGCTTTCTTTTGCTTTAAAACCGATTTAATCGAACCAAAAATTTTCAATTAGGTTCATTTCGATTTTCCCCTCTAATCAGTTCAGTTCGATTACATTTTTAACATAGTTAGTTTTGGTTGGTTTTACATATTTCTTAACCGAACTGATCGATGCATGCCCCTACCTTTAACAACTCAAAATCAGGGCCCTCCTTCCTTAAATAAATAAAATAAAATAAAGCATGGATTATTTGTAAAATAAAGAAAAGATTCAATAAATACAACAAACATAAAATAAATAAAAAAACCTCAAATTATTTTAGTATGCCTTCGATTTCATTTCCATATATAAAACTCTTTCTTAATAATTTGTCAACACTAATAAAGAATAAAAACAACAATTTAAAAAAAAAAAGAACCTAAGCACAAAAAACACAATACACAAATAACACTAGAATGAATTCAAATGATTATAAAAACCAAATATCATCTTTGCAATTTCCATTTGTAAAGAAAAAAAAAACCTACTAACAAATTCAAATTTAAAAAACACAATAAATCTAAAACAACTTAACTAATCATAGTTCTTTCCCTAAAAATCAATTAGCTTTTTTCTTCATTTTCTCTCTTGGCTTAAGCCTTCCCCTATATTCATATTTACTATCAACTAAATCCCTTTGTTTCAGCTTTCCATAAGCATACAAAATAATAGCATATCGGATTCTCATATCTTCAATATTGAGATTTAAGGGAATCTTCAAACCGTGTAGTAAAAACTTCGTAAAAGCAACAACAAAAATACCATAGTCACTGCAAAAAATTAAAAAAAAAATCTGAATATTGCATAAATAAAAAAAATATATAAAAACTATATCAGAACAAACTTACATGTTCTCTTATGAAGGAAGATCATTTACCAACAAAATATCTAAAGGATATGTGACCTTCTTCTTAGAATCAACTCTAGCATTAAAACCTTTATCTTCACGTTGTGACAAAAAATCAACAACATCAAGAAAAACATGCAACATAACTCTATAAGCTTCTAAAGATTCCAGTACAAATTTGTTACTCTTTGCAAACCTTAAGGAATTGTAAACATAGATCAATATATCCCTAAAGTTCAAACGACCCAATATCCAATGTTTTTCTTTAGCAATATGAATCGGAAAGAAAAGTTCATCAACTTCATACCATGCAATGTTACTCATTACATAAACTTAGCCATGCAATGATGAACATCAACAATAAAAAAAATCATTATTTTTTGCCAAAAACCTAATATGTAAACCCTGAATACGCTGATCAAATTGATTATCAGTAGTTGTGAACTTGAAACAACTGTCTGAAAAAACTTTTCCTTTCTTCCTCAAGTAGTAAAAAAAAACATCCATATGCTGCAACAAGAAATAGAACAATATAAAACATTAATCACATTTATAGTATACATTTATTATATTTCTATTATCTGAAATAAATAATAAACAATAAAACTTACAAAAGAAGACAATGAATATCCGTAATAATTAGGAGTATGAAACCATGTCTTTGCCATAATTATATCGACTCCAAATTTAAAACCAGGAAAAATAAGGTTATCGTCATTAGAATACATCTTTTTCCTAAAAAAACAAAAAATAAAAAAAAATTAAAAAAATCATGAACAAATAAGAAATAAATATATAAATAAAAAAAACATACTTTTTTTTTAACAACTAAAAAAAACATACTTATTCTTCTTCTTTAAGCCACTGGCAATCTAGAAATCAAATTTAGATTGAATCTCAAAATTCAAAGCCTCATCAATTTTCTGTTTAAAAGGATGCAAATCTTTCACAATAGTCGCACTCTTCTTTTCATTAGCAACATCAGAAGACCCAGATTCATTCACAAATAGGGATTTCACAAAGCAAGCATGTTTATGCTCCCTTTTACTTGGAACAGGACAGTCAAAATCATCATCGTCATCCTAAGAATAAAAAATTACATCAGAAACCAAAAACCAAACAAAAAACAACAAAAAAAAACTAACACAAAATATTAAAAATATATACAACATTAACATCCTTCACACTCTATCCACCAGCAACACCAAAATGGGTAGAAACATAAATAGAATCTCCCTTGTCCACACCATATTCAATAAAAAAAAAATTAAAAATAAAGAAAACATATATAAAAAAAGAAAAAATATATGAAAATATAAAAACCAACGTCATACAACATCTCCACTCAATTCAATAACAGCTTTTAAAGTACATTCAGTGACTTTAACAACATCATAACATTAGTAGTCACATTCTTTTTACCCTAAAAAATAAAAAATAAAAAAACACAATAAAAAACTAAAAAGATACCAAAAAGATACAAAATATAAATAACAAAAAAATTAAATACCAAATTAGAATTCTTCGATATTTCATCACCAACAACACCATCTTTAACAGAAGAATCAATAATATTGGAATTAAAACCAACAACATCAAACAACTTCTTATCAAACTACAAACAAAAAAATTAAAGAAAAAAGCATCAGAAACTAAAAAAAATGATACAAAAATAAAAACAAAGCATACCATAACAGAATCCTTCAGCAACTCATCACCCCCACTGACATCTTCAAAAACTTCAGACTCATGACTCTCTTCTTTTCCACCATCACCACCAACTCCACCGCCTTCAGAATCATTTTTCTTATCATTGCCACCAATTTCAGAACCCCACCAAGACCAAAACCTGAATCAGAGCCACCAAAATCACCTACACTTTTTCCTGTAAAACAAACTATTAAAAAAATTACTAAATTTCAAAACACGATACTGATAAAAAATAATTAAAATCATCTCCAACACTTGAAAAACTGGCTCCCCCTTCCCCATCTTTCTCTCTTCTATTAAGCACAGTTTGAATATCATCATGAAAATCATCATCATCTGAATCTCCCTCATCAGAATCATAAGAGCAGCTTTCAGAAACAACATTTTTACCCTGTTCAAAAAACAAATACATTAGGTTTCTTTTTAGTATATTATAAAAAAAACTTTAAAGCTGCAACTTACTTTATCACCAAGATCCTCCCTACAAACAACACCAACTTTTTCCATCACCAAATTCATAGTAGAAAAAAGATAATCAAATTTCTTATTCTCATACAGCTTCAGAGTAGTCGATTCATTAGACAAAGACTCTTGTCTCTCACAAAGTTGCTTCAAAACATCAACAGATTTAGAGGAACTCCCTCCATCCTTAGACGCATCTGAATCATCCAATTTACTTTTTTTTAATCAAATAAATCTCCTAAAATCAATTTCTCTCTCTCTCTTTAGCAGTAGGACATATTCATTTCATTTTCAACTAAAAAAAACATAAACTATTAAAACCAAAACTAACAAAAAAAAAAGAAAAATATGAAATATACAAAAAAAATACTTTACCTTCTTCGAAGATTCTCTGAAAATTGACCTCTTCATGACCTTATAATTTGGAGATAAATTACAACTCCAATTCAGAATTCGAGGTATCTGACCTCCTTTAAAAAAACAATGGTTCCCAACCCCAAAAATGGTGCATTCATAAAACCAAACTTGAAAACCATAAGGGAAGCCATTTAATCTATAAAAAGAACCATACTTTTTCTTTTTACGTTTTAAACTAACTTTCCCCTTCATATATTCCATAGTCAAATAAAAATATTTTTTTCCCAATGATACTGATTAAATGTACCACTTTCAACAATATCAAAAGTTTTCTTACTCACCATTTTATCTAAAGGATAACTCAATAAAAACACTTCAACAAAAAATATCACAATAAGCTTAATGCAATCATCGTCATTCTCCCAACACTTAGAGAGAAAACATTCCTGAACATATAGCTTTCTAATTTTCTTTAAGCCACTAAAATATGTTCTATCAACCTATTCTCCTCAATAAAAACACTAGAAACACTAGAATCACCAACAAAATTCAAACCAGTCACTAGGGCAAATTCTTCAATGCCATACTTCAATTTCCTACCACAAAGATTAAACCAGAACTCATATAGGTGTGGTTGTTTAATTGATCAATTGACATAGACTTCAAATTTAGGCAAATCTAAAAAATACCCAAAACATGTATTACGAAATAAAAATAATAGATTTTCATTTAAAACACTTTTAATCATATCAATAACACTATAACTCAAACAACAGCCAATTTTTGTAGTGAAATAATCATCAGGGCTTAAAAGAGGCTCCCAGTCCTATAAAAAACAATCAGAAATGAAATAAAAACAAAACGTATACAAAAAATCAATAAAAAAAATCAAAAATTACCTTCATATTATCATGAACAGAAGCAGGAACTTCACCACTATCAAATTTCTTTTTTTTTTCTCCTCTTCAGAATGATGAACCTCAGAAGCTTTCCTCTTGTCACATTCGTACCCTAATTATAGGTACATTTGCATTCATATTACATTTGCATTTGCATATTTATTGATTGAATTTAAGTATAAGCTAGTATTTATAGTCAAGTTGGTGTATCGGGTTAAGCGTGATTTGTACTCGATCAAAGAGCGAGAATTTTAGAATTTTGATGCCACTCAAAATGAGTGAAATTCTGAGAATAAAAGGAATTAGGATTAAAAATAAAGTAAAGAGTGAGAATTAAAACGTTTAGGATGAATTGGGCTTAATTTAAACAAATAGTCATGCCAAAATGCACAATTGAAAGCTTAAGGTTTAATAGATGAGAAAGCCATTTCATTAAGGGCCAAAATGGTATTTTACGTTTTAATTGTCCTAAGTGAAGTCTAGAAACCTCCTTTACTTATATTTTAAGGAAAAATTCGTGGCTTAGGGAAGTAGACTTAGTTATTAAGGAAAAGAAAGAAGAAAAACAAAGAAAGCTTAGAAAAGAAAAGAGAGAGCTAGAGAGAATTCAGAATTCTTCAAGTGGAGATGACTTTTGCAAGCTAATTTTGAGAGTTTAAGATCATTTCATACCATTAATTATCATCCCTAAGTGCTCAAGTGATTGATTTGGTAAGTAATTTACTTGTTTTTATGAATTTGAGTTAAGGTTCACTAGGTGTTATTCTTAGGGTTCTACATGTCTGGTTTGATAGTCTTATTCTTTTGATCATATCTTAAGCTACAAAGCTTTAAATTGAGTGTTCTTTGATGTTTTGGAAACTTGGAAGAGTTATATAAAACTGTTTCCCTTTCACCTTGATCTGAGTCGGTCTCTATGTTCATGTAATAATAGGAAACATTTTAATGGTCAATCAGCCCGAGAAACTAACCTAGTTATGTTTGGATGCCTATATCTCGTTCTATAGTTGTCCAATTGAGATGAAATTTTTAAAAAATTTAGTATACATATAAAAATAAGACTGATTCAAATTTGAGCTTGAGATTAATTTTCTAAAAGTCTAGGAAATGTTTCTAAATTTGGCCTGAAACATCCCTTTTAGAGTTAAAGAGGCAGAATTGTGAAATTGAGTTAGTTTGCATTTTATGCATATCACTTGGGGATGCATGGTTATATCAGTATGTGGGAATGTTATATTGATTATTTATGAACAAAATTTGTGTGATTTAGGTGCTGGAAAGGGCAAGGAAAGTGGTGGTGCAAACTGAACCAAATCGGTGATCAGGTTGTGTTTGTTTTGAAAGCTATTTGTGAGTAGATGTTCAAGCCTTTTATATCTTTTTATAACAGCAATAAAATGAATATTTTAATGATGTTTAATGAACCTGAATTGATCTTTTAAAGTGATTGCAATTCAGCCTTGTTGATACTTGAATTACATGTTTTAATATTAAGCTTTCAAAGTTTCAAATTTACAAGTTAAATGTGTTATTTCTATATATTTTGCTTTGTGGTCTGCATTGAGATCATTATAGTTACTTGGTGATTAAAATGAGCTTATGCTCAACCTGATTTCTTCTTTGAATTATAATGAAGATTATTTGATTTTGAATGCTTATTGAACTATAAATGCGATAATGTTGTTTTGATTGATTATTTGGTGAAAATGGTATTTGTTTTGTGTGTTACCACCCTATATGAGTTATTGAATATGTTGAGATGATATATGCACATTTGAGATTGTATTGGTTGTTATTGCGCAATAAACAACAGGGCATTTGATTGCAGGACGGTGAAGGAAGAAGGGCCGTTCCGTGCTAATATAGTCGAAGGGTTAGCCTTCAAGTGTGCCTAGAGAGTGAT
>CATIWK010365796.1:0-11628 GCA_949634005.1 Mallotus japonicus
GGCATTATGAATTTTTAGTGATGCTGTTTGGTTTAACTAATGCACCAGCTACATTTATGACTCTCATGAATAAGGTGTTTCAGCTCTACTTAAACAAATTTGTGATTGTGTTCATTGATGACATACTTGTATATTCAAGAAATAGGGAGGAACATGAACAACATTTGAGAATTGTGTTACAAACCTTGAAGGAAAAACAATTATATGCTAAATTGAGTAAATGTGAGTTTTGGATAGATGAAGTTGTATTTTTGGGACATGTGATTTCTGGACGGGGAGTAGAAGTGGATCCAAAGAAAATAGAAGCAGTAGTGAAATGGGAAACTCTGAAGAATGTTGCCAAAGTTTGAAGTTTCTTAGGATTAGCTGGGTACTATTGCCTATTTGTTGATGGATTTTCATTAATAGCCAGTCCATTGACAAAGTTACTTAAAAAAAATGTTGCATTTCAGTGGTTTGAAGCATGTCAGAAAATTTTTGATGAATTAAAAAACAGATTGACAACTGCTCCAATATTAATTATTCCTACAGACACATGAGGATTTGTAGTTTATAGTGATGCTTCTCATCAGGGTTTGGGATGTGTGCTAATGCAACATGGTAAGGTGATTGCATATGCATCTAGATAGCTGAGGCCATATGAATTTGGTAATAAGGATATGAGATCTTAATAGAATTATATTTTAAAATCTGGGATTGATAATGAGTCTATAGAGTGGTGTTAATGTTAGAGATGGAATTTGTATCTAATACATTTGAATTTGACATACTCCATCTTGCATACATGGATGATTTGCAGTGAATGTTGAAGTGCTAGTAGGAATAATTTATAGAAATATAATTTATGAAACAAGAAAAATATTTAAAAATAGAATAATATTTGAGAATTTGATGATTTGAGGATTTGAAATCAACATATGGTTATAGTTGATAAATTTCGTGAACGGTAATGGAGATATAAGAATTTACTGCTTGTAGTGAGTTGAATTTTTATTTAATAAAGCTACATATTAATTTATTTCATTTAAGGATATAAGAGTTAAGCTATGATAAAGAATGTTGTCAAACTATAAGTAGTTTATCCAAATATCATTTGTGGGAGTTATATTTATGTCTATATATTAAGAGAGTGTGTATTTTATCAAGAGAAAAATGGAAGCATGAAAGGTTGAATAGGAAATGAAGCACACTAGGAAGCTTGAACTTATCACATGGTATAACCAAATGCTAATAAGATGAAGAATAAAGAGAAGTTAATGTTACTTATTGGTACCAAATGATAAAAAGGACTGTATATAGTAGTAAGTATAAAATTTATAGATTATACGAGATATATGCATAGTAGAATGGTAGTTGCATAAACAAGCATGTTGAATAAGAAATAAAATTTAAGATTCAAATATATAACTGGAGATGTTTAGCTCAAGGAAACTAAAGGTGTAGTCTTAGAAGGCTGAATGGAAGATTTAACTGATTGATCTTATAGAACGATAGCGTAGTTTAAAGGGTGCTAGTCATCCTAAGAGAGGAATTATTATTAAGAACAAATTTTATTATGAAAGAAGTATATAAGGACATTGATGAATTTCATAGAAAGGTAAAATTTGAGGAAAGCAAAAGAGAAATGAGTGGAAATTTTATTTAATAGTGTAACATTTGATTTATTACATTCTAAAATACATGAATGAATTATTATGAAAGATAAGGTGTTGGTATAAATGATTTATAAGAATGTAACTTGTGATAATATAAGTAATATTTAGAGGTTGATTAATCTTAGAGACATTATGATTGAGAATTTATGGCTAGTTATGAAGATAGTTGATAGACATTGAAGACAATACTGAGTCTACTTGAACTCCACATTTATTAGTGGATGGAATTATATATGTTTAATGGTATAATAGAATTTTCTTTTATAATATAAGAGTTGAAACATGATTTAAAAAATTGAGTTCGAGTTAAAAGTGATATGCTAAAATGTCTTTTTGAAAATCAATATGATATTTCTAGGGTATTCCACTTCGAAGGAAATAGAAATGAGATGAAATGAATAGGGAGGCAAAGCATGTGAATAAGCTTGAACTTGGTAATTTATTTAGTTGAATAATGATATGATATTGACAATGAGGTTTAAGTGCATGAATGAATGAAGAACACAAACTTGCAAGCTTGAATTAAGCACACATACATTAAGGGCTGTTGTCTTAAGGAAGCTAGAGGGATGGATAAAGCCTCATAGAATAGGACAATAAGATGATGATTTTGCTAGAATATGTGATTAGTTAGGATGTAGACAGTGACAGTGTAAAGGAACAACAAATCTACCTAGTCCAAATAGAGGTATAGTTTATTAGTATAATAAATTAAGTGTGTGTCTAAAATAATTACTACACCAAATATTTATTTATTGTCACAAGAAATATCAACGGGAGATGTAAATATAAGAAAAAAATTAATCAAATTAATGCTATTAGTGAAGCACCATGGAAGAATATGTCTTTTAGATTAGTAAGAAAGAGATAATATGAGATTTTATAAGCTTGCTAAACTATGAAGCGAGTATTAAAGTTAATGCAACCAAACATTTAAGATTTTGGATTAGGTTTTATTCAACTTGAGGAATATTAGTGAATTTGACTGTAAAGAATAAGAAGTAAGATAGTTAGGAGCTAATTTCAAGTGATAATAAGCAAAACATAAGTATTGCATTTTACAGAAAGAAAGCTCAAGTGTGGCAGTATTGAGTAAAATGTAAACAGTGAACTGATCATTCTAGTTTCATTATGAAAGGAATGTGATAAGGTTAAAAAAAATGGAAGGTTGAATCTGGAAAGCTTTCAAAGTAGGCTTGTTATTAAATATAATCAAACTTTATGGTTTCTTTTATGTTATAGTGCTAAGGAAATATTGAGATGATCCCAGTTGGTAATTTACAGGAATGATTGATAAGGGAAATGTAACCTTGAGGAAAAAGTCTCTTGCTATGAAAGTGAAACATGAGGAAGTTAGGGGAAACAACGGTTGACTTAATAATGATGAATATTGCCAAAAAAAGAAATAAAATAATTAAAAAATTTATCTATTTACCTATATGTGTGCAATGGATGTTAATATTACTAGAAACATGACCTCAAGATTCAAAATTAAGTTCGATATGTTTTGAGATGTATTGGTTAGAGATAGTTGCAAGGGATAGTTAATAATAAAGGTATTCATTTTGTTGAAAAGAAAATGGAAATATAGAAGGTTGGATAAGAAAGTAAAACTTATTAAAAAGTTTAAGACTTATTGTTTAATATAGTAGAGTAATGATCAGACATTAATAGAGTGGATTAAGTACCAAACACAAGTACTTAGCAAGTGAAAGGACTATTAAAACTATAAATATATGTTTAGCACATGAAGGATGAGTATGGCAAGACGTGGTTGCACTTGTAAACATGTGAAAAAGAAAGAGAGGGAGTAGAGATTTAAAATTTTAATTGAAGTTTCTCCAGTTTGGGCGAACTTAAGGTGTGGTTATAATGGATAACAATATAACTTGGAGTTAGAATTTAATATTCAAGATTCAATTAGAGTTGTTCAAATTCGAGAAGACTAAAGGTGTAGTTATAAGAAGTGATGACTAGAGAATCTAATTATATATATAAAAAAGAGAGCACACTAAAAAAATTAAATAGGAACTCTAGGTTCTAAATTAAGCTAGTGTTAACTAAAAGATACTAGTTATACAAAGAATGCAATTATGAATAGGAAAAAAATCATATTGTATGGTAGGTAAATATAATGAAGGTAAGAGAGAGATGATTATTTTCTAAATCTTAGAATGTTAAGCTCAAGCATAACTTGGAATAGCCTATTAGATGAGACTTCTGTTTAGATTTAAAGCTAATAATAAGGAAAATAAGTATGTAAAGGTTAGCTTGAGCCTCATAAAAGATTTATGTCGTAATTAATTAAGAGGTTCAACATCGAGTATAGGTCTAATGGATTTTGCCAATAATAAGAGACATTAAAATTGGTTAATAGATGATAAATTAATGTTTTGCTTGCAAAGAATATTAAGGTGTTATAGAAAAAAAAAGGATAGATACAGGCCTTACTATTTATTAGGAGGAGGCCAAGATAAATGAGAATGTGAATTATGTTAAAGATGTAAGCTCAAGGATTTGTTGAAGTGGATGAAGGAAATTTTAAATTATGAAGAGAAACCAATAGCAAATTTGACATGAGATTAGAAAGCATTAAAGAATAAGGTGATACTTTTGGTAAAGATATTATAAAAAAAAATGCTCTCGAGAAAAAGCCACGTGGGAAGGAGATGAAGATATAAGGCGGTAGTATCATATCTGTACATGTTGTTAATGGATGTCAATAAAATTATAGGTGCTACCTGAATTTCGAGGATGAAATTCTTTTTAGTGGGGGAGAATTGTCACGCCCATGCTCGGAATTAACATTAAATTATATAAATTAATAAATTAATTAAAATAAATATATGAATAAATAAAAATAATACAAATTAGGACAAATATAAGTATATATACTAGAGACTAGAAATGTAAAAAGACCTAATTGCCATAAAATTTAGTTGATATCAAATTTGGTTGTAAGAAAGTAAGTTTAAGGGTTAAAAGGAAAGAAAGGTAGGAGGTGTCAATTTATTGTGTTTTAGGGCTAAAACTCAGCAAATAGGGAGAAGAATATCTCCTCTTCCAGACCTTTCTCTTCATCAATTAACGTTTTTTTTTTAAAAAAACTATACAAAGAGTGAGCGATAAAAAGAAGAACGGAGGAACGGGCATTGATCAATCGATGAGTGGAATTCCTCTTATCCCTTTTCTTCTTAATCTTTAGATTTTTTCTATTTCTAATCTTGATTGGGGTGAAATTTTCTTGTTGAATTTGTTCTTTGATTGCTGTCATGAGCTGGGTGAAAATTCTTTTGGCTATTCTGTTAGAATCTGCTTTTGCTACTCATGTAGTTGATAATATGGTGTCTTTCTCTTGATTCCAATTGTTTGTATTAAAAATTCATTCATGTTATTGATGAGAAGCTGGTTGCACTCTTTTCTTTGCTGAAACCTCTATTAGTAAGTGTTCAAATATCTTTTCTATTTTTAGAATAGACACAATGAAATCTTCCTTTACTTATCGGGTTAAACTTGAGCCTTTGTGAACATGGGAATTCCTTGTTTGGGATGTTATTCGTTCCGTTTCAATTTTACTATGTTTTCTTGAGTGAATTCTCTACCTTCCTCTATCGAAATGAGTCTTAAACTCTTGAAAACTTAACTTCATCTTGTTGGCTGGTGATTTCAACATTAATCTCCTTTTTGATTAATTCCGACTTGTTTCTTTACAATCCTCTACTCACTTTATGTGTTTGGAAATTTATTTGTTTCATTCTTTGTTGGCTGTTTGTCTCGTGTAATTTAGTTTGAGGATTGTACTTGATATTTTATTTTGTTGTTCCTCTCAAGCTCTTGTCGAATTGGTTGAGACTCTTGTTAGATGTTGCTTTTAAAGAATTCACTTGTAGTAAATTCAAATTTTGTTGGGTTTCTATTTGTTAAAATTTATTTGTGAAAGAATTTTTCCTTAATCAATTACCATAAATTTTAGTTGGGTTAGTTCTCTGCTTAAAATTTACTTTGGGCGTATTGTATAACTTGATTGTATAACTCTTGTTAGGTTGCTATAAAGCCTCACCTAAATAATCATAACAGAAATCCAAGTTCTGTAAAAAAGAAAATGATGGAATTACACATATGAAATTGAATTTATATGAAGGACAATATTGTCTTAATTTTACAGTATTTGATGATGCTATTTTGGATTTAAATTGTACATAACACACATTTGCTGTTGAGAGAACTATTGTTATATGGTTTATATGCTATAATGAATACAAACTTGGATTTGAACTTTGAGGTTGGAACTTAATACAATCAAACAAAAGAGAGTTGCATTTGACCAAACCAGTGGTTTTTGGCTTAAAACAAAGGTTTGGTATAAAATATAAGTGATCGTCATTACATGCAGTATATTCTAGAAACAAAAAACATGAAGTCATATTAACGTCCACATAGAGTAGTTATATTCGGTTGTGCAAAATCCAAACCATAGATTTTATGTAAGTTGGGCGTATATTAGCAAGGCCCTTGTGTGCGTGACTAAGCCAATAATAAATTGGCATAGAAGAACCAACAAATCATATCATCATGGAGTCATGTTAATATTCAATAAATGCTTAGCATTGTTAATAATAATAATAATAATAGTAGTAGTAGTAATAATAATAATAATAATAATAATAATAATAATAATAATAATAAGTAAATAGATGACAAAATAATAGTAATATTTTTGAGCATTTGCACACAAGTTTGGAAAGGTTGTAGTAAGGCCATGCTTGGGGTATGGCTGGGTTCTGCGAGACGTTAGACTGTGTTTGGGTAATAGTAGCTCGCGTGAGATTGAAGAAATATTCATACTTTAGTACAGTGATATATGAATTGACGAAAAATTGAGATATTATTGGCCAAATGTTATGATAACTGTCTTGTGGACAGCGCTTGAGATACAATATGCCGTTGTGGCAAATCCTAGTGGTAATATTTGTATGCATACAATTGTGATGAACCTTCAATGTGCCGAATGGTACCTGCCACATTGATAGCAACCTGTGATCTTATGAAATTATGATATTGTTCATTGGGGCTCTAAATAAAATATTTAATAAATACAGTTTTGTGCTTAGAATTATTTTGTTATATAATTAATTGAAATAGTTCTAAGCATGTGAGTTAAAATTGTTGAAGTATGAGCTTAAATACTGTGATGCTTCAGAAAAATTTGGCAAATATATATGGAATTTATTTAAAATTTTCTAAGAAAAAGCCTAAAGAAGCTACAATATAATATGATTGACATATGTATAAGATCTAAATTAAATGAGAGTTATTTAAAAATTTCCTGTAAGGTAAATAATGCTTGTCCTAGCATTCTTTGTTTGTGCATTTTGTTACTACTATTCAGATATCTACATTCCATTATTTATTCTTTTGCATCTTCTTGTTATACTTATTATTTATTTTACGCTACCACTTGCTGAGTATTTTCTTGTGAAAATACTCATCACTCCTATTTTCTTCATTTTTTCAGAGTGATTATTTATAGTGAGTAGCAGTAAGGATGTTAGTGCAGGATGCAGTTGGTTTTGCTAGAGCGCTTGAAGATGGATTATGACTAATAAATTATGGTATATTAGAAGATTGCAATATAAGCTAGAATTATGTTGGATGCCAAGAAAGTCTTGTGTAGACGAGTGTATGAGTTAATTGTAATGTTAGATTTTGTATGTTGTACATAAAGATACATATTGTAAATGTACATTAAGACTTTATAATTTTATTGAAATTATATTTAGAATTGTGAATATAAGAGTATAATTCGAATTTAAATTAGAAGTGATACTCTGCTGCATTGGTATTAAGAGTTACAATCATCTAATGAAGGTGTCAGTGGGGAAGGGTGTCACACGAAATGGAGGGGAATTGAAAATGGAATGAAAATTTTAACATAGTATCTGTGTTACAAGGGAATCGAAAATCGGAATTAGTCTTATTTATATATGAAAATATATTAAATAATAATTATTATGAATTTATATATTTTTTTCATTACTCAAAAAATATTATATTTCATAAATTTTAATAATATATGACAATATTTAACATTTTAACTAATTTATAATTAATTAAACTAGATTTTATGGGATTGAAAAATCATTTCTTAGCCCTATGGATGATTCTCATTGATAGAATCTATACTCATGCAAAATTTTAATAAACCAAATATTAGGAATTGGAATTAATCATTTCGATTTTTTTTGAAAGTAGAAATTGCATTCAAAGACTAAGGGAGATCAGACAGATAAGAATACACAACAGTTGAGGGAACATTTTCCATTATTCTAATACTGTTGTCTAAACAAAGAGCCTATTGGCCTATTTCATGAGTTGTCCTATTAATATCCCGAGAAATATGTACAAAAGAAATAAAACTAGAACTAGTAGCTAATTGATTGATATGAGAAATCATGCATTCCAACGGAGATAAAAGCAGCTCCTTGGAGTTTATCAGCTGTACCGCCTCTAAAGAGTCACTTTCCACAATGACTCTATCATAACCACAGTCCTGTGCAAGCTTAAGACCACGTTCGATAGCCATCAACTCTGCCCTAGTGACTTCCCCATTTTCTTGGAGTCTGTAGCCACAAGAAACCAAAACCTTACCTACCTAGTCTCGAATAATTGCTCCAGCAGCTGTCCTATTAATATTATCATTGACTGCTGCATCCACATTCAGCTTGACACACGATGGGGGTGGAGGTGTCCACTTTACATTTCCAGGCACCACATCTTATTTTCTCCGGGTCTGAACTGATTGGTACCATTGAAGGTATTCAACCACCTACACATTGTCAAGGTTCATCAACTCTACTATCATGAATAAGTGCATTTCTACTATTCCAGATGTTTCACAGAGTGACAGCCACCAATTCCTTACTCTGTTTCGACATGCTTGCTATTGTCCTTGTAAACCAATCCTGGATTGTTCCCTCACTTGACTCTTCAACCCTTAGGATCAAATTTAAGGAGAACCACACACATCTAACCCATGGACATTGAAGGAATACATGGTTAACAGTTTCTTCACCTTGGCACCTGTGAGAGCTCATATGAGCTTGAATTCCTCTACGAACTAAACTATCTTGACACGGTAGGAATTTATGCAATAGTCTCCACAAAAAGTGTTTTATTTTCGGTGAGATTTTTAATTACCAAATAGAAGTCCATATCGTCCTATATACAGTAGAAGAAGTTGGCCTATTAGAAGCCCCATTCAGAACATTCAAAGCCTCATAGTAAGCAGTTTTCATCAAAAAATTCCCATTTTGCACTTTGACCATAATGGGTGATATGAACCTGCCCTTCGGTTAATAGGAATATTGAGTATAGTAGCTGCTTCAAATGGAATGAATAAAGCATTTACCAGTCCTTTGTTCCACTGATTTGTCTCAGGATCAATCAAAGAATTAACAGTAGGTTCTATTCCCAAAGTATGTTGAGGGATTAAGGACACAATCTATAGAGAGGGACTTCCCCACACCCACAGATCTCCTCAAATCTTGATCCATTCACCATTTCCCACTCTCCAACAGAGTCCTCTTGTTAAAATCGGAATAGCATTTAGGATACTCTTCCATGAGTAATTGCCTCTCTTCCATCTTGAAGCCCGAAACAAATAAAAATTCGGGAAGTTTCTTGATTTGATTAACAACCTCCAGGCCTGTTTTACAAGAAGGGCCTGTTTGAATGCTTGAAGGTGTGAATTCAAGACCCCCTTCTTCCTTCCTATAACAGATTCTATTCCATCCCATCTAGTGCATTCCTTTTTCCTTATTGTTTGAGCCCCATCAGAACTTTGATATCATCGATTAAAGTTCATTAAAAAAAGATAAGGGAAGTTTAAAGCAACTCATTATATAGGAAGGGATCGCTTGTGCAATAGATTTGATGAGGAGCTCTTTACCTGCCCTTGAGAGTAACTTCTCTTTCCATCCTTTTAGCTTTTTCCAGAGTGTCTTTTTTACATAAGTGAACACTAGTCTTGTAGATTTTCCTATCACCGTATGAAGCCCCAGGTATTTCGAATACCTCTCGACTTCCTTGACTCTAATTAGCCTCACAATATTCTCTCTTGTTCTATGATCCACATTAGCACTGAATGAGATCTCTGTTTTTTCCAAATTAATTTTCTGTCCTAAAGCTTTCTCATAATGCTGCAGCAACTGGATAATCTTTTCCATCTCAGCCTTGGACCCTTTAGCAAAAAGAATGCTATTGTCTGCGAAAAAAAGATGAGAAATTTTTGGACTACACCGAGTCAGTTTGATACCATGAATATCTCCTGCTAAAACAACTTTCCTAAGCATAAATGATAAAGCTTTAGCACAAAGGATAAATAAGTATGGGAAAATGGGATCACCTTGGCAAAGACCCCTATTTGGTTTTAGAAAACCTTTCAAACTCTCATTTATTAAGAAAGCAAAAGAAACAGAAAACACACAAGAATAAACTCAATCAATGAAAGCATTAGGAAAACTCATCTTGGTCATTACATGAATCAAGAAATCCCATTCGACCCTATCATAAGCTTTACTTATATATAACTTCAAAGCCATACCGCCCGTTTACCCGATTTCCTCATTTTCATGTACTGAAAGATCTCAAAGGCTACTAAAGCATTATTAGTAATTAAATAGTGGGGCATGAAGGCACATTGAGTTTCTGAAACTAGATTAGGAAGAACAAGCTTGAGTCTATTTGCCAGAACTTTTGACATGAGTTTATAAACAACATTGCAGAGACTAATAGGGCGAAAATCATTTATAGACCCTAGATCTTTGTTTTTTAGAATGAGAACCACATTTATTTGGTTTAAGGTCTGAGGCATGTCCTCTTGATTCAAGAAATGGAGGACTAAGTTTGTAACATATGTCCTAATAATTTTCCAAAATTTAAGATATAACAAAGAAGGCATACCGTCGGGTCCAAGGGCTTTTAGTGGATGCATTTGATGGAGTGTAGTCACTACTTCCTCTGGAGAATAAGGACTAGAGAGAATCGAAATGTCTCCTTCATTTAGTCGGGTTTCAATGGTCTCTACAACCCCAGTAGAGTCTAGGTTAGAGGAACTTTGAAATAGTTCTTATAGAATGGCAGAATAACCTTATTGATCATGTCATTCCCTTCGTGGCAAAATCCATTCCCATCATATAGTCCCTCAATAAAATTCTGCCTCTTTCTTTCTGTTGCTTTCATGTGGAAAAATTTATAGTCTTATCTCCTTTTTCTAGCCATGCCACCTATATTGTTGTCTCCAATAACATTCCTCATCCTCCATAAGTGTTCTGAGTTCCTTTTTCCAATCTGAAATGTCATCCAACTATGTCTGATCATATGATCTATAAGCAGCAATAATTTTTTCCTTCAAAACCTTCATATGCTCCACCCAGTTCTTAAATGTGTTTTCATTCAATGTGCTAAGAGCGGAAGAAACTCAGTGGATTTTGGAAAACATGTCTGACTGAAGTCCCTCCGTTTCATCATCATGCCACGCTTCCTGTATAACCTTCCTGCAATCTTCATGATTAATCTAGAAAGATTCAAATTTAAAGCTCATTGTGAGACCGAATCTCTTCACTTTCAACTCTTTAAGCTTCAACAGGATTGGTAAGTGATCCAAAGAATCCGGAGCTAGATGTTGCACATTTTCTTTGGGAAATAACTCTCTCCATTCTAGGTTATAGAGTACCCTATCTAGCCTCTCTCTAATAAGCTCCATCCCTTTTCTTCCATTGCTCCAAGTAAACAGGACTCCCTTAAAACCTAAATCAACCAAATCACAACTGTCGATTGCATTCCGGAATGCATCCATCATCATCCCTTCTTTTGGTCGACCTCCATGCTTTTCTTCTTAATAAAGAATTTCATTGTAGTCACCCAGGCACACCCATGGCAATGCAACTTCGGTATTCAGACTACACAAAAGTAC
>CATIWK010365812.1:0-21150 GCA_949634005.1 Mallotus japonicus
ACTTGTATCTTCACTGCGCCTCATGTTACCATTAGCATCAATATGTTCTTCAACTACCGTATTTATGAAATCATCAAACTCCTTAGCAAGTTTTCGCATTTTAGCATGCAACCCATTCACATGACTAATCCAAGCAAGCCATGGGATGTACTCTCCAACATCGAAAACACCCAGAAGCTCAGCGAATTCTCCTATAATTTCCTGGAACGATCTCTTTCCTTGATATGTTGTGCTATGTTTTCTCCCCAAGGCTACTCTGGAAATTATATCATTCGAGAGCCTTGAAAAGAGTTCACTTAAATTGAGTGGTGACGATGATGAATTTTTTATCTTCTCAATCATGGAAGCTGTCTCTTCTACTCTAACATCTCTAAAAGATTGTACCCTTTTGTTACTTAGCAGATGAAGAACACAGACGCTTTTTATCTGCCGCCAGTATTCGCCATAAGGAGCTGTGCCCATATCTTTCCCGTCATAAAGTAATATCTTAAAACTGGCAAAATTTGGTCTGTTTACAAATATAAGATCGTAAGTTTTCATGATCTCTCGAGCCATATCAGCTGATGAGAGCACAACAACTGGTACACTACCAAAGTGAAGTAGCATGATAGGGCCATGAACTTGAGCTAAGGATTTTAAAGAACGATGAGGGTGAAAACCAAGTTGATGGAGGTTTCCTATGATCGGAAAACTAGGCGGAGAAGGAGGTGATTTTGATATTGGCTTGCTGCTAAGTGGAAACCATTTCTTTATCAGGATGATAGTGAAGGGGAAAGCTATGATGGTGAAGAATATTAAGGGTAACAACAAAGTGGAAGTGCTTCCATGTTGCCGTAGCAATTCAAGAAAACTTAACATTTTCTTTTTCTCTATTGATTTTGGTGCTTCAATTCTTGGATTACCGAAGTATGAATTATATACGTTGGGAGGAAGAAGAAAGATAGATGAAAATGAATAGAAAAGATGACTTCTATTACTTGATAATTGATTCGGAATTACATGGCTATAAATAGCCAGACAAAAATTAACAAAAAAAAAAAAAAAAGCCACACAATAAAAAATTAGGCTGTATGAATTCTAACACATGGACATGACTTTTGTTGTTAAAAAAAAAAAAAAAAAAGAGCCACATGGACATGACTTTTGACTCTTCAAATGCATTATGGTTAATATAAATACGATATGTTTAATAATAAAAGACTCTTTAATTTATGGGGTGTTAAAATAGGTTGATGGATTGTATTTGTGTCGGGTTGATACACTTTGGTGATATAATTATGGTTAATATAAATACGATCTATTTATTAATTATGTTAAATATTTTAACCTTAATATGACACGAAAATTAGACGAGTTATATAAACACGACACGTATAATCTATTTGTTTAAATGGATTATGTGGGTCATAAAATCTAACACGACCCATTTAATATATATAACTTTTAATATATATAAAAATACTATTTTTCAAAAAAATCTAAAATAATGTCTATAATTTAACAATCTATGTAATACAATTATAAAAATATTATTTTTATAAAAAAAACTTGCAATAATGACTAATTTACTATTTAAAATCATAATAAATTATACAAATTTTTAATGGACATGACAAGTATGATTAAATGGGTGCGCTCATGTGTCAACCCGCGACACAATCTAGTTAAAACTGTGTCATAAATGAGTTGACCTATTTCTGACACGAACACATTTAATTTTAACTCTAATTCGCTATTTTACATGTTAGACGAATCATGTTCATGTGTTATTACCCATTTTGACACCTCTACCTTTCATATATGTGTATTAATTTGAGTTTAATTCCCAACACTCCTCCTTAAACTCAAATTTTAGTTACTCCAAGTTTAGCTTTCAATCTTGAAAAATCTTCAAACTTCAACACCTTGGTAAATATATCAGCAATCACATATTTGAGCTATACTTCTTTCTTGCTAAATGCTTTCTCTAATAAAATGGTATCTTGTGTCTATATGCTTGCTTTTATCATGAAAAATTGGATTCTTTTTCAAACCAATGGCTGATTTGTTATCAATAAAAATTTTAGTAGCTTCTTCTTAAGGCAAATACATTGTCTTCAACAACTTTCTCAGCCATGTAGCATGACAAACACAAGCAGCTATAGCAACATACTTTGCTTCACAAGTTGAAAGAATCATAATGGGTTGCTTCTTTGAACTCCATGTGAATGTAGCTTCTCCAATACAAAATAGAAAACCAAAAGTACTCTATATATATATATATATATATAATCCTCCCCAATCACTATCACTATAAACAACCATTTTGAAGTTCTTGGAAGATGAATAAAACAAGCCATAATCTAGAGTTCCTTTCACATATCTCAATATTTCTATTAGCGGCTTTTATATGTAAGCAAGTTTGATCTTCCATATAATGATTGATAAGTCTAACTCCATAAATAATATCAAGTATAGAACAAGTTTAGTACCTGAGATTTCTAATAAGTTTTCGAAACAAAGCTGGATTCACCCACCATTCTCAAATCTTGACAACTTAGCTCCACACTCAACAGGTGTACTCACAGGTTGACAATTCTCCATATTGAATTCCTCCAAGATTTTCTTAGCATAATTTTTTTGAGAAATAAAAATGCCATCATTTGGTTGCTTCACTTCAATTCCAAGATAATAAGACATCAACCCCAAGTCTGTTATTTTAAATTCAACAGTTGTTAGCATGATTAGCAACCCGCAAGTATACAGATCATGACAAGTAATATAGTAGTAAGTAGAGTATCATTCCCACGAGATTTTCTAACTAATCACCTATTAGTTTTAGTCAAGTTTGTTTAGAGCCACTCAATTAAATTGAATTTTAAACAACCATAAAACTAAATAGAAAGCCATTCTAATAAACATTAAACTAGCAATAAAGAAGAAAATCAATTTAAGAACAATGTTGTTGGGAAATTGAATACCACATCAACATCAAGCTAATGGGTAAATCTCATTAAATTAATTGTATATCTCAGGTTTTCATAAATCATTGAACACTCTTTCTCTAGTAATGATCAACTCAACAATTATGCATCAATTAAACTTAAAGCCATGGTTTAACTCTCATCATCACTAAAGAAATAAGTCAATACCAAACACACAGGGCATTAAGAGATAATTGAGTGAAGCTAAGCTCTCTCAAGTCATCAACCCACTCAACTTGTATTTGTGGTTCTATTAGAACTACCATTTCTCAATGTATAGATCTAGACCAGAGCTGTATTTGGCCATACACAATAATCAACAAGCACAAAAAACACAATATGCAATATAGAAAAGATAAGATCTATAACATTAAACTTTGAATCAAATGGTCCTCTAATCCCAACAACAAGAAGTAAATTAGCCAAGCATGGCTTCAATATTCATCATTTAATAAAAATACAACCTAAATGAATAACAAAACTATATTCACAAGTAGATAAAGGATAGAGAAAAGTTATCAATAAGCTCTAAGATCTCCAATGGTGGCCTCTTCTCCTAGCTTCTCTTTCTCTTCTTCTTCTCTCACTTGGGTGTATTTTCTTCTAATGGTTAGGTCTATCTTGGAATGAGAAATCTTTTATGGTCTCCACCTTCAAATTAGGTTTTTAGTCCCCATTTTATAGTCTTCTCGAATAGTCCTTAGATCCCCCTTAAAATTGGTGTATGCCAACTCACAAATTAACTAAAAATATCTTAAATCAGGTTGCTCACAATCATAGGTGTTTGCATGATTATGACAGAAAGTTCAACAATACAGGTCCTACAATCATGACAGAAACATCCTCTGCGATGGATTCACGATCACGACTCCCCTCGCAATAGTAACAGAAACTTTAGCTGCGACGGATTTGCGATCGCGATAGAACTCCAACTCTATTCCTTGCTCTGTTTTGACTCTTTTCATTCTTCAAATGACACAATTCACCTCCAAGTTTACTTTTCCCTGAAAAATAAAATGAAAATATAAAAGTATGTATTCCTATTAATTAACTAAGCTAAATGCAACCTAAAATCTATATATGCATGCTAAAATGAGTCCTAAAACTATATATAATTTAACACCAACAAATACCCCCACACTTGAATCTTTGCTTGTCCTCAAGTAAACTCAAGAACAATAACTATCATTAAAACAAAGCATATGCTCACATCTCCTAAACTCTACACCATAATCTTCTTTTAATAACTAACTTACAATTCTAATAAACCAAGTCGAGAAGTGAAAATTACCATGTGAACAATATGTTGTTCATTCAAAATCACATAAATCATGAATCAACACCTTAGGAAGAGTACAAATGAATGAGAAAGACTTTTAACCAAGGTAGCTCTCAATTTTGGCATACAAAAATTATTTTTAATTTAACTCTCTCCCTTTTATATTTTTTTATGCTTTTCTTTCCTCTTTTAGTAGTTCCCCGTCTTTCCCAAACTATTCAACGTGAACACCATCAAGAGGGTTCTTTGAATACTCATACTCTTTTGCGAGAGCATTGGAGTAGAAGGAATTCAAGTTCCTTAGCACATTTTATTCTTTCTTTTTTATTTTTTTTCTTTTTTAGATATTTGGGAGAGAATATTTTTGACAAGTTCTTTCACATGCAAGCAAAAGCAACCTTAGAAAGAAGTTTGATTCATTCACCATACTAATTCCTAAAACATCAACTCATACTATGATCAAATGAACAACAACATGCATTAAGTTTATTAAAAGTTCAAAAATTCTCAACTTAATTTGTCAACAAAGCTTAAAAGAAATCAAACTAACCATTAAAAGAATATTATAATATAAACTCAAAAAGACAAAAAGGCATACACTAAGCTCAACTAAATAATAATTGCGCAAAATTTAAGGGTAAAGCATTTTGTTTGAACTAGACATTACACTAATGCATGAAAATGAAAATGAAAATGCAATGCATGAAATACACAAATACATAAAAGAAAATGCTGACTCCCCCACACTTAAATTACATATTGTCCCCAATGTGAAAATCAAGAGTGTAAACAATATGACTTACAACATAAAATAAAAGGAAAATAAAAACAAATGGAGAGAAAACTAATACTCCCCTAGTCATGATGAGGTGAGGTGGAAAGGGTTTGAGCTAGGGGATCCATGGTCGCAACATTCATCTCCTAGAAGACCATTTAACCTAAAATAAAACACAGAAGAGAATCAAAAAACATAAATTTATGAAAACAATATGAAAAATGAGAAGAACTAAAATGAAAACAAGATAAACACTATAAAATAAAGGATTGCTAATTTAAGGCCATTAGATTGACCAAACTCCCTTTTTAGATTATACATGGTTGTTGAAGGAAAGAACTTCCTTCTTTTTAGGCACCAAATCTCCATTATATTCCTTGCACTTTTGCTCATTAAACTTGAAGCTTTGCTCTTATGCATTTAGCAACTCAAGCTCACCATGAGGCCAAACTTGTTTTACCTTGAAATGGCCATTCCATCTTGCTTTCAACTTATCAAAAAATAGCTTTAGCCTTATGTTGATCAACAAAACACCACTTCAAGTTTTTTAAGTTTTTTCAACTTGAAGTGACCATTATGCCATCTTTTTGTTTTTTTCTTAAAAAACTTAGCATTTTTACAAGCTTACGAACTAATCTCATCGAGATTAATCCTTTTGCTTGGCATTATATAACTTGAAACTAACTCTTCTTCCACCATAAAGTGCATTTCTCCCAATGTAAATTGAGATTAGTCTCTTTACATCTTTGTAGCACCCTATCAAGGTTAGATAAACATAATTCAAAAATGTTATTATAAATAGAAAAGTTATCCTACATACCTTAGGAGAGATAAAAATTTCTTTCATCTTGGAATTTAGTCTCCTTTCTTTCTTAGTTGTAGCTCTATAGCTATCTTCCAGGTGAAGTTTATGCATCACGTTTAAGAGACTCAATCCCTTAAAGTCAGAATTTTTCCACTCAATCACTTTAAGTCTCTTTCTTACCACTTCACACACTCTCCTTTCTTATTTGATGGATAACTTATTGGAGATGATAATAGGTAAAGTGTTATTCTCTCATAGGAATGTGTACCTTAAGTGGTTAGGCAAAGGCTTTAACTCTAAACTAGGAGGTTGCTTAGTAGATGGGAGAATCAAATTGACACTCCTTATCAAAATTTCAAGTTTGACAAAAGGGACTTCTTGTGCACTTTCACACTCATCAATGACTTCAACCCTTTTATATACCTCATCTTTTATAGGGTCTCTTGTCCATTTAACCATCACAAATTCCATTTTCTAATCCCTCACCCTAAGAGTCAATTTACCTTCATTAACATCAATGAGAGCATGTCTAGTGTTCAAAAATGGTCTCCCTAAAATTAAAGGACACTTTTTATCCTCCTCAAAATCCAATACCACAAAGTCTACCGAGAATACAAATTTTATCCACCTTGACTAACACATCCTCAATCATACCATAAGGCTTTTTAATAGAATGATCCACCAACTGTAATGTAATATTGGTGTCAATTTCTTCTCCAATATTCAATTCTCTGAAAAGAGATAAAGATATTAGATTGATACTAGCACCTAGATCACATAAGCATTTAGAAAATTCTTTAGAACCAACTAAATAAGGGATAGTAAAACTCCCTGGAACCCTAAGTTTCATAGGACTCTTTCTTGAGATAATGTAACTACAAGTTTCAATCAAGGGCACCGTCTCATTGTCATCCCATTTCCTCTTGTTGGTGATAATGTCCTTGAGGAACATGGCATATTTACGCATCTCCTTCAAAGCTTCAGATAAAGGCAACTTCAGCTCTAATTTCTTGAAAGTTTCCAAGAATTTTGTGAATCTTTTTTCATCTTCGTTCATCTTTCTTTACCTTAGGGGAAAGGGTAGCTTAGGAGCATACTTTGAAGTGTCAAAAATGTGCAGGTTGCTCCATTAGTTTTTTTTTTTTTTTGCTTTTCATCTAGCTTCCCTTCTCTTGGCTCTTTTATTTCTTCAAGTTCCTTGTCTTGTTTTTCTTTCTCTTCCTCAGCCTTCATTAGTGCTTCACTAGGTAGCTTCAACTCCTTATCACTTCTCAAATCTATTGCTTTGATTTGCTCCTTTGGATTAACCTCCATGTCGCTAAGCAAGTGACCTTGTATTCTTGTAGCAATTGTGTTAGCTAATTTCCCTAACTGAACTTTGATGTTGTGGATGGATAAAGCATGATTCTTAAATTTGATCAAACTTTGCCTCTATTCACTTTTGATTATCCTCTTGGCTTGTCATTTTGGAGGTCACTACATCAAAGAATTTATCTAGCTTAGTCTCCATTATTGTCAACCTGTCTTAATTCGGTTGTGGCTGAAATATATGTGGTGGTGGCTAAAATCTAGGTGGTGGTGGCTTAGCAAAATGATTAGAGAACCCTTGGGAATTCTAGTTATTGCTCCAGGAAAAGTTTGGATGGTTCCTTCACCCTAGATTGTATGGATTGGAGAAGGGATTGTTGGGTTGCCTTGCTTGAAATTGGCCTCCCATATAACTTTAATTCTCAAGCACACTATCTTCAAACATATTACCATTACCAAAGTTACATTCATAAGTAGTATAGCCAAACATGTGACAATATTCATATTGTACATTAAAGGTTGAGGGCATAGAATTTCCCTTAGTATTCAAATCTCTAAGTTGCTTCGAGAGGGCGGTAATTTGAGCTCGTAGTGATGTCAACATATCAACACCGATCCTTCCTCCTTGTTTAAAGGGAATTTGCCTTTCCAATAGACACAGGCAGTTGTTATTTCCCATTTCTTCCAATAACTCAAATGCTCCTTCAACCGTCTTGTGCATGAGGGAACCTCCAGCAACTGCATCAATAGTATCTCTTGTTGACCTCATTACACCATTGTAGAATGTTCTTATAAGGACATCTTTAGGCAAACCATGGTGTGGATAACTCCTTTGTATCTCCTTAAATCTTTCCCATGCATCACACAAGGACTCTATTTCAAATTGTTGAAAGGTGGTAATGTCTTTGATGATCTTAGCTGTCTTGGAAGGTGGAAAATACTTTGCTAGAAAGGCTCTAGCTAGAAGATCCTTAGTTGTTATGAAAGCTGGTGGTTAAGAGTTGAGCCATGCCTTTGCTCTATCTTTAAGAGTGAATGGAAAGAGCCTAAGTCGAATGGCATCATCGAACATACTGTTATACTTGAAAGTGTAACAAATTTCCAAGAAATTTGCTCTGTGAGAATTTGGATCCTCTAAAGCTAGACCATAAAATTGCACCGTTAACTGAATCATTTGAAGAAGAGCTAGTTTAATCTCCAAATTATTGGCTTGGATGTTTGGTCTTGCTATACTTTGTTGAGCTTCAACTAAATAAGGCATAGAAAACTCTAAAAGAGTTCTTTCTTCCCTCCTTATTGTTTAGCCATCTCACTAATTACACTCCTTGACTTCTTGTAATTTTTTTTCTCAAATTTAGACAAATCAGAGATATAAATCAGCAACTTGGTTCTTATGCATCTAGTGTTGTGCAAAAACCACAAGAGAGTGCCTAAAAGCAAATTATAAATGAGTCAAAATAGAGTAACAAAATAAAATGCTCTAATCTAAAATAACTACAACTAATTATGATGTTAATTGCCTCAATCCCCGGTAACAGCGCCAAAAACTTATTAGCATGATTAGCAAACTCGTGGATCATGACAAGTAATATAGTAGTGAGTAGAGTATCGTTCCCACGAGGATTGCCAACTAATCACCTGTTAGTTTTAGTCAAGTTTGTTTAGAGCTACTCAATTAAATTGAATTTTAAACAATTACAAAACTAAATAGTAAGCAATTATAAAAATAAACACTAAACTAGCAATGAAGAAAAAAATCGATTTAAGAACAATGTTGTTGAAAATTTGAATACCACATCATCATCAATCTAATGGATAAATCTCATTAAATCAATTGCAAAACTTTGGTTTTTATAAATCATTGAACACTTTATCTCTAGTAATGTTCAACTCAACAAGTATGCACCAATTAAACTAAAAGCCATGGTTTAACTTTTATCATTACTAAAGAAATAAGTCAATATCAAACATATAGGGCATTAAGCAAACCCACTGAGAATTGAGTCAATCTAAACTCTCTCAAGTCATTAACCCACTCAACTTGTGTTTATGAGTCTATTAGAACTACCATTTCTTAATATATAGATCTAAACAAGAGCTGTATTTGGCCATATACAATATTCAATAAGCATAACAAACACAATATACAATATAGAAAAGATAAGATCTATCACATTAAACTTTGAATCAAATGGTCCTCTAATCCCAACAATAAAAAGTAAATTAGCCAAGCGTGGCTTCAATATTCATCATTTAATAAAAACATAATCCAAATGAATAATAAAACTATATTCGCAAGTAGAGAAAGGATAGAGAAAAGTTATCAAGAAGCTCTAAGATCTCCAATGGTGGCCTCTTCTCCTAACTTCTCTTTCTCTTCTTCTTCTCTCACTTGTGTGTATTTTCTTCTATTACTTAAGTCTATCTTGGAATGAGAAATGTTCTATGGTCTCTACCCCTAAATGAGGTTTTTGGTCCCCCTTTTATAGTCTTCTCGAATAGTCCTTGGATCCCCCTTAAAATTGGTATGTGCTAGCTCACAAATCAGCTAAAAATATCTAGAATCGGGCTACTCGAGATCGCGGGTGTTTGTACAATCGTAACAAAATCTTCAGCAATATAGGTCCTATGATCACGATCACAATTGTGCCACCCCTGCAATCTTAACACCCGTTGCATTCGTGATAGATCGCAACTCCCCTCTCGATTAGGATAGAAGCTTCAGCTGCGATGGATTCACGGTTATGACTCCCCTCGCGATCACGAAAGAATTACAACTCTGTTCCCTTACTATGTTTTAACTCTTTTCATGCTTCAAATGGCACCATTCACCTCCAAGTTTACTTTTTCCTGAAAAATAAAATGAAAATATGAAAGTATGTATTCCTATTAATTAACTGAGCTACATGCAACCTAAAATCTATAGATGAATGCTAAAATGAGTCCTAAAACTATATGTAATTTAGCACCAATAGTAGTCATTTCCCTTTTGAATTCTGAAATCATTTATGAATTATTTCCTATGAAAATCAAATCATCAACATGCAAAGCAAACAGTCAACATATCACCATTCTCCTTTTTCTTAACATAAAGACCATATTCATATGGACATTTTACAATAACTTGCTTTCCTTTAGGAAGAGTTGTCAGCTCCCATGTATCATTTTTCTGGCTTGCTTTCCTTTCTTCATTCATTGCTAATCTCCACTTTTGGTCTTGAGTTGCTTCTTCAAAGTTTATGGTCTTTAAATCTATAATAATAATAATAAAGTGCAAAATCTATAATATCATTAGTTTCAGTATAAATGTCTTAAAGTCTCCTCATTTTTCGAGGTATTTCATATGAGCTTTGAGGACTTAAATCATCATTAACAAGTGTTGGAGTTCTTGGTGATGTAGGAAGCTAGTTATCAATTTTGATTCCATCAAAATTATCATCACCACATGGAAGAAAATTATAATTTTCCTATTTAGTTTCCTAAATCCATGAATCATCTTTATCGAACTTAACATCTCGACTCATAGCAATCTTCTTGTTTGTTGGATTATAAAGCTTGTAGCCCTTAGACTTTGCATCATACCCAATGAAAACATGTTTCTCACTTTTCTCATCCAACTTGACTCTTGTTTCATCCAGAATATGAATATAAACAATGCTAGCAAAAACTCTTAAATGGGAAAGAGTTAACTTCCATCCACTCTATTTCTCTTATGGTATAGCTTTTTGTGAGCTTCTTGTAGGACTCCAATCAGACAAATATACATGCATTCCACTACTTCAACTAAAAGTCTTTAGGCATATGTTCGCTCTTTAATATGCTATGAACCATTTCAAGGATGGTTTTATTTTTTCTCTCCACAACTCTATTTTGCTGAGGTGATCTTAGAATAGTTAAGAAATATTGAATACCATAAGCTTCACAAAAATTATCAAACAACCTTGAAGTGAATTCACCACCATGATCAGTTCTTAAGGCTTTGAATAGCCGCTCTCCTTCTCCACCAACACCTTAAAATTTTTGAACACTTCAAAGGTTTCTGATTTCTCCTTTAAGAGATACACCCTTATTTTAAGATTATAATCACCAATGAATAACATAAAATACTTTTTCTATCCAAAAGAAGATGGATTGATGGGGGCATAAATATCAGCATACACAAGCTCAAGGTTTTAAAGCTCATGAGGATGATTCTTTTGGAAAACAGGTTCTGAATTGTTTGCTATATATTAGTGAATTCTTCACAAAATTAATTAGGATGGTTAATAAATGGAAATCTATGCACCATGTTTTCTTCTACCAATCTCTTCAATCTACCAAAATCCAGATGTCCCATCCTTTGATACCAAGCTAAAAAGAATTTGATGAACAAGCCTTTAAACATTTGGCATAATTAGTTTGAATCTTTATAGAGAACATTCTATTTTTAAACATTTTTACTTTAGCAATCAGGTCACCTTTGTAATCTCTCATCATTTTTCAACACAATCTCATATCCTTTCTCCAAAAGTTGCCCCAAGCACAAGATATTTATTTTTAGAACAGGCAAATAATACACTTGAATGATGAATTGATGTGTACCATTTTTTGTTTGAATAAAATGTCACTTCTTCCTTGAATAACAACTTTTCTAGCATCTCTAAATAAAATATCACCTTTAAAAGATTCATCAAATAACATGAATAAACTCTTCTTTCCTATCATGTGATTGCTAGCTCATATATCTAAGAACCATGCTTCTTGATCCCCACCTCAATCACACATCATCAATAATGTGGGCTCTTCATTATTACCACCTTTAACACAAAGAGCCTTCTCTTTTTTAACAATTTTAGTTCTATATTCTAAAGTATAATGCCATATTTTTCACAATTATAACATTGTACATCAGCTTTTGTTCCGATCCTGTTCTATTCCAATAGTCTCTTCCACATCATCTTAAGAATTGCTTCTAATTTGACTCATTAGAGTTGTTAGAATGTCAATCATTTCTTCTTCCTCTTCCTCTACTGCTACAATTTCCATGTCTAAAGCCACGACCTCTGCCTCTTCCTCGTCCTCTTTGAGAATTTTCAGTTGCATCATCCTTTTCATTCAATGACAACTTTAAAAGAAGGACTTAGTTTTGCTCTTCCTCATTCATCCTCTCTTCACGAGCTTGTAATGATCCCAACAACTAATGTACAGTCATGGATTCCATATCCTTTGATTCTTCAATGGCCACTACAATATAATTGAATTTTGAAAGCTAAACAATGTAAGATCTTCTCAACAACTTGAACTTCTTTTAGCCTCTTACCATATCTTCGAATTTAATTAACAACAGCCAAAAATCCAGTGAAATAATCTTAAATTGATTTAGAATTTTTCATCTTAAGAGATTTAAACTCCCCTCTCAAGGTTTAAAGACGAACCTTGAATACTTTATCAATTCCTTTAAAGAAATTTTGTAGCACTTCCCATGCTTCCTTTGCACTTATTACACTAGAAACTTTCTCAAACATGCTTTCATCCAAGCACATATAGATCAGTGTTAAAGCTTGTTTATCTTTCTTTCGGGCTTTATACAAAGCATCAGTCTATTATTAAGATAAGCCTTCCTCATTCTTAGGCTGTTAAAACCCCTTCTCAACTATCTCCCACACATCTTGTGATCCTAATAAGGCTTTCATTCAAATACACCAATTGTCATAATTTTCTTTGGTGAGTTTTTGAAATTAAAAGGGAAATATGCCTCCATTCATTTTTTTTTATCTCCTTTTCTATTTTTTTTATATTTTAGGTTCTGATACCACTTTGTTAGGAGGAAGAAGAAGATAGATGAATAGGACAATCAAGAAATACCAATATAAAATCTCACTGAAATTATAAATTTTCTGGTTGTTATTCCTCAATCGCATTAACAGAGCTCTTTTGATTTGTAACTTGGCGATCTGTACGCTCTACTCAGTGGCTCCAGTTAGCCGTAAATCGACTCCATAGTTTTTGAATGAGTCAAATTACAAAAATACCAACAGAAATTTCACAATAAGGAGATATCCAAATTCCATAAAGAAAAACCATAGAAATCCTACTAAGGGTAAGAAATCCTACTAAGGGTAAGAAATCCATAAGGAAAACCATAAAAATCCCACTAAGGGCAAGAACTCCATGAAGAAAGATTCAAAATTTCAATCAAAAGATAAATAGATCAAATATTTGTATTTATTTAATGTAAAAAAAATAAAGTAAAAAGAATAGAAATCAAAGGAATCACCGCCAATCGAAAAGATCATCGACGGTGGCTAAGATGAAAGTTATATGAGAACCAAGAGTAGAGAAAAGAGAGAAAAAAGGTGGCTAGGGTTTACCTTCATTATATTACACTTAGGATAAATATAAATGGATAAAATCTAGTTAGGCTAGAAACTTAAATGTCATTAAATGTTATTTGGATTGACTAATATTACCTTATACATATATGAGGGAATATATTGATGGTAAAGTGTTTTTGGAGGGAAAAAAGTAATTACTTTTTTACATGTTCTTATACGTCATTATCAAAGCTAATTCCTTGTAACAACTATTAGTTAGAACAATTCTATTTATTATACAATTCTTATCATGTAGTTGTTGTATTAATCACGTTTATTGTAACCTATATTTAACTCTCAGCATTCTAATGAAATTATCACTTCTTCTTGAGTTATTATTCTCTCTGAGTTAGTATCAGAGCACGTCACAAACCATGACAATGTCCAGCTCTTCCCCATCATCTTTTTCTTCTTCTCCTTCTCCTTCTTCCGTAATGACTTTTGTCGCTGTTCCTTCTACTTCATTGTTTTCTCCATCATCTACTATCCATGTTCAACATTCATTCTCTATCAAACTAACTTCCAAAAACTACATCCCTCGGAAGATACAATTCATACCTCTCTTTAATTATTATATCCTTCATGGAATTATTAATGGCACAGAAATTCTTCCACCAAAGAAAGTTGTCAATTCTACCACTAATCAAGCAGCAATCAATCTAGAATATACAACATGGTTCAACAAGGACCAACTACTATTTTTTTGGCTACTTTCATCCATCACAAAGGAAGTTTACCCTCAATTAATCGAACTAAATTCTATAGCTGAAGTTTGGAGAGCTTTGGTAACCACTTATGGAGTTGTTAGTCATGCACAAAAAAAAACACAATTCCATATCAAATTACACAACCTGACAAAGGATGATAAGATTGTCTCTCGGTACCTTTATCAAGTCAAAGCTCTTGTGGATTCTCCAACTTTGGTTGGACAACCTATTTTGCCTTCAGAGTTCAATACTATTCTATTTCGTAAAATTGGAGCTGATTATAATGGAATTGTTGGTGCTTTGCAACAGCGAACAGATGAGATTTCCTTCAATGAACTTCAATCGGTGGCCTATGAATTGTTATTGAAATCTCAGTAACCTCAACTTCCCTCTGCCAATTATGTTCAAAAAATAAATATGTCTAATTCACTTTGCACTTCTCAGTTCTCACAGAATCGAGGATAACAGGCACTACGAGGAGGGTGACACAGTTATATAAATACTATTGGTTCTTATTAGATATGTGGGTTGAATAATCACACAGCTTGGACATGCCATTTCCGATTTGATTCTTAGTATACCCATCATCAGTGTTCCAATTTCTCCAACTCACCCAAAAATTTCTTGGAGTCTGCAAATGCTTTCCAATCTAATTTGACAAAGTTCTCGCCACATTCTAATAGTTCACCATCTTCATTTATTGCTTTGGCAACCCTATGTTATCCGGATATAGGAGAAACTCACTATGTCACTCCTGATCTACAATCTCTGTTTTCTTTTACTAACTACAAACGTATAGAAAAATTACTTGTTGGTAATGGCCATGGTCTCTCAATTTCACATATTGGTAATGGATTACTATCATCTCCCAAAACCTTACTCTTGAAAATTATTTTACATGTTCCCTCAGTTAAAAAGACTTTATTATCTGTTCACAAATTGTGTAAAGATAACAAATGGTTTTTTGAATTTCACCATGATCATTGTCTTGTAAAGGATCAAGTAACCAAGAAGACAGTACTCTGAGGGACAAGTGAACTTAGTCTTTACAAGTTGTAAGGCATGCACCATAATGACAGGCTTAAAAATGTTGCAGTCTATTTTGCAAGTCTGGAGGACTAGCATGCTCGACTAGGCCATCTAAAATTTTCTACTGTTAAACATTTAGTTAATAGTTTTCAATTGCCATGTTCTTCATCAAAACAAGTCTCTAATAAATGTGAAGCTTGTTGTTTAGGCAAACTTCACTGTGTTTCTCTTCATTTAACTAATCATTGTAGCTCATCCATTACAATTGGTTCATTATGATGTTTGTGGTCTTGCGCCTATGCAATCATTTTCAGGTTTCAAATATTTTATTATCTTCATTGATGATTATTCATTTTTTATTTGGATTTTTCCCCTTAAATGCAAAAGTGAAGTACCTCACATTTTCAAACAATTTCAATTGCTAGTGGAAAAACAATTTGACTGCAAAATTAAATCTTTTAATTATGATTGGGGTGGTGACCTTTACATAAATTTTTTATTGAACAAGGAACTTTTCATCGTATCACTTGTCCATACACTTATGAACAAAATGGCACTACTTAACGTAAAATTTACAGTAATATTCATATAGGTCTTGTCCTTTTAGGTCATTATGGAGCACTATTTAAATTTTGGGAATTTGCTTTTGAAATTGCAGTTTTTTTGTTAAATCTTCTGCTTACAAGTTCTCTAAACAACAGAATTCCCTACCACATACTATACAACCATGAACCTGATTATTCTTCCCTTCGAATTTTTGGTTGTGCTATCTATCCTCTTTTAAGACCTTACAATAAAAATAAATATGCTTTTCATTCTAAACAGTGTGTGTTTTTGGGCTATTCACCACATTATCTTGGTTATCGATGCTATGATAAAGACACCTATAAAATTTACATTGCACATCATGTTGAATTTGATGAGAAAATGTTTCCATTTAATAAACTAAATAATAGTTCAAAAATTCTGGATGATCTGGCAATCTCTATGCCTCCTCAACCGTGATTGCATATCACCCAATAAATTCCAAGTTCCTTGGACTCTTCAGGTACGGTCTTTCCCTCTCATTCTAACTCTTTTCCCTCCTTATTTACACCAACCCGATCACCCTTACCCCAACCTCTACCTGATCCTTCCTACTCATCCACCTCCACATCCACACCTAACCAACGTGATCCACTAATACCACCCAACATCCCTAATGGCATAAATCTATTATTGATTTATGCTAAAACACAATAGATCCCAACCCAATGCTATCCTCACAAAAATGCACCCATCATATGAAATTACATCAATCCACCTTGAATTGTAAACCAACAGCCTTTCATACTGTGGTTGATTCTCTTACCTACACCGAGCCAACCTTATTCACTCAAGCCAATAAATCATATGGATGGAGACATGTTATGTCATTGGAGATGCATGCCTTGCTTAACAAACACACTTAGCACTTGTTTCCTCCTCCTTTAACTAGTAATGTTGTTGGCAACAAATGGATACATAAGATCAAATGGAAAGTAAACGGTAGCCTTGACAGATTAAAAGCATGCATTGTGTCCCCTGGTTATATGCAGGAATATGGCATTGACTACATAAAAACCTTTAGTCCGGTGGTGAAACCACAAACCATTCAAACTATCTTATCTCTTGCAATTTCTTGGGGATGGTCCCTTCGCCAACTTGATATCAGTAATGCATTCCTGAATGGTGATCTTCAAGAAACAGTCTATATGGTTCAAACCCAAGGTTTTATTGATCCAAATAAGCCTTATTATATTTGTAAGTTAAACAAGTCTATTTACGGTCTTAAGCAAGCACCTCATGCATGGTACAATAAGATAAGTTCATTTTTGCTCTCAATCTATTTTCAAAATTCTAATGTTGATTCTTCTCTATTTCTTTAGCACAAGCACTCCAAAAAGTTTTTTCTTTTGGTATATGTAGATGATGCTATGTTAATAGGGAATGATTCAATATTTCTTCAACATATCATTGATCAATTATTAGTTGCTTTCACACTTCGAGACTTGGGACCGTTGCATTATATTCTTAGGATTCAAGTTCTTCCTAACAGCAATGGTATTCTTTTATCTAAACAATCTTACATTCAAGATATTCTCAAAAATTCAAGCATGGACAAATGTAAACCTTCTCCAACACTAATGATCTCTAGCGTTTCATTGTCCAAACATGAAGGAGACTTGTTGGATACTGAAGAGGCTACACAATTTCGCATGACTTGTGGAAGTTTGCAATATATCACACTAACCAAACCCAACCTATCCTATTCGGTGAATAAGTTGTGCCAATATATGTACCAACCAGCAACAGTCCATCTACATGCGCTTAAGCAAGTTGTTCGCTACCTTAATTGCACATCGTCACAAAGCTTGCTTCTTACCAAATCTTCTCCTCAGGAATTAATTGCCTTCAGTGATGCCAACTGGGCAGGTTGTCCGGATGACAAATGGTCCATTGGAAGCTATCTCATCTTCCTTGGCAAAACTTTGATAGCTTGGAATTCTCAGAAGCAGAGGACCGTAGCATGTTCATCCATAAAATTTGAATTTAAAGTAGTAGCTTATGTTAGTGTCGAAATCAAGTGGCTCAAATCCTTATTGTCTGAGCTTGGTGTTTCTCTTCTCACTCTACCTTATGTCTGGTGCAATAACATTGGCGTCGTCTTCTTGTCCACCAATCCTATTTTCCAAGCTCGAACTCGTCATGTTGAGGTGGACTTCCAGTTCATCCAGCAACAGGTGCAACATCGTCAACTTGCTGAGTCTATTGTTTCGTCTGTTGACCAATTAGCAGACATCATGACTAAGCCTTTATCACATTTACAATTTCTTCAATTTCTGACCAAGCTTCGGTTACGTGATGTCAACCTTCAGCTTGCGGGGGAGTATTAAAGCTAATTCCTTATAACAACTATTAGTTAGGATAGTTCTATTTGTTATACAATTCTTATCATGTAGTAGTTGTATTAATCATATTTACTATAACCTGTGTTTAACTCTCACTTGACGTTATTATTCTCTTTGAGTGTCATTAATTTTATATTTTAGACAAATGGTGCAAAAACGCTTTTTATTTTCTTAAATTTCGAATACCACTCTAATTTTCACTTTAGTACAACTAAATATTTAATTTCTTCAAAATGAAATAAATAACTCCTTACTACTAACACCGTTAAATTTACTAAATTTTTCTTTATATAAATATTATATTTGAGACATTTGTTAAATTTTATTATTCACCTTTAAATAATATTGAGACTATATATGAAATAAGGGGAGTAAGGGGAAGAAAATAAAATGGGAGGAGAATTATATATATATATATATATATATATATTATTTGACTATTAGAAATTTTTAGATGGAAAAGGAAATTGAAGGAAAATTATTCTCTCTCATTCTTCTTATAAAAGGTGAAACTAATTACACGCTCAAGTGGGATGTAAAAAATTTCAACTTGTAGGAAAGAAAATAAATTTAATTGTATAGACATTTTTATCTTTATTATTTTATTGATGATTTTAAACTATCCTTATCTTTTTCTCTGGGTTTTTATTTCTTGAGCCAAAATTTATTTATAAAAGATAATAGAAACTCAGTGGGTTAAAAATTAAAATTATTTTATTTATAAAAGATAATAGGTTTACCCATTTATATATGGTTCAATGCGTCAAGTATTTTGTTATTAAACTACGAGTATTGCTACTTTATGATTGGCATAGATTAACATTAATATCCTTTTCAATTCACACATATACGACTAATTATTCAAACTTTTGTAATTAAAGTCCAAACTCCATTAATTTATAGATACAAATTAACAAAGTCATGTTCAAAATAAACTAGTCACACATATGCAACAAAAAAAGTCTAGATTTTCTTTTTTTTTTTTTAACATTTAAAGATGCCGTTTCATTTTTACTTGTATTTTAATACAAGTAATATTAAAAATTAATATTTTAATATCTTACAACTAATATCCTCATTATTTTATAATAAAATATTAATATTAATATTTAACAATAAAATTATTATTTATGTGATTTATTATTAATCTAACTATTATTTATTCTAAAAAATATTATAGATTTCTCTAAAAATTATTCAATATTGTTGCTTTTTTCAGTGTTGTTGTTTTTTGTTGTGTTTTGTTGCTTTTTATTTTTCAATGTTGATGATTTTTGTTGTTTTTGTTGCTTTTTTTTATTTTTCGGTTCTTTTTTGTTGACGTTACAAATGCACCATAAGAATTGTAAATATGTTACATATTAATGATCAATAAGTTTAAGATATATATATATATTTTTTTTTTTTTTGAAAAAAAAAACTTGTTAGACATTTTAATAAACAAATCAAAGTAAAAATAAAAAAAATCCGTAATCTTTAAGAATATAAAAGTGAAAATTTTTGTTTATTACTTGTTGTTACAACAGTTGAAGATATTTATTGTTTGTTTCTATAACAATTGAAGATGTTTAGTTCATAATCATTCATTTGAAAAAAAAAATTGAAGAGAAACAAATATTGAGAAAAAATGTTGAGGAAAAAAAAGATAACAAACCTTAAAATTAAAAAAATGTTGAGATTACCTTAAAAATAGAAAAAATATTGAGCATAAAAAACATTGAGAAAAAAAGATGAAGAAAATAAAAAAAAGTTGTGAAAAAACATTGAGAAAAAAAAAATGAAGATAATAAAAAAAATATTAAAAAAAAAAACTCCCATAGGTTTACCCATTTATATCTCATAGGCCACCTGTCTTCAAAAACTCCCAAACTTTTGTAATTGAAGCCCAAACTCCATTAATTTATAGATACAAACAAAGTCGTGTTCAAGATAAACTAGTCACACATATGTACCAAAAAAATATAGATTTCCTTTTTTTTTTTTAACATTTAAAGATGCCGTTTCATTTTTTACTTGTATTAATATTAAAAATTAATATTTTAATATCTTACAACTAATATTTTCATTATTTTATAATAAAATATTAATATTATTATTTATGTGATTTATTATTAATCTAACTATTATATATTCTAAAACATATTTTGGATTTCCCCAAAAGTTATTCAATGTTATTGCTTTTTTTACTGTTGTTGTTTTTTATTGTGTTTTGTTGCTTTTTATTTTTCAGTGTTGATGCTTTTGTTGTTTTTGTTGCTTTTTTATTTTTCGGTTCTTTTTTGTTGATGTTACAAATACACCAAAAGAATCGTAAATATGTTACATATTAATGATAAAAAAGTTTAAGATAAATTTTTTTTTTTTTGAAAAAAAAATTGTTAGAAATTTTAATAAACAAATCAAAGTAAAAATAAAAAAAAATCCGTAATCTTTAAGAATATAAAAGTGAAAATTTTTGTTTATTACTTGTTGATACAACAGTTGAAGATATTTATTGCTTGTTTCTACAATAATTGAAGATGTTTAGTTCATAATCATTCATTTGAAAAAAAAATTGAAGAGAAAAAAATATTGAGAAAAAATGTTGAGGAAAAAAAAGATGACGAACCTTAAAAATAAAAAAATGTTGAGAGTACCTTAAAAATAGAAAAAATGTTGAGCATAAAAAACATTAAGAAAAAAAGATGAAGACAATAAAAGAAAAGTTGTGAAAAAACATTGAGAAAAAAAAAAGATGAAGATAGTAGAAAAAAATGATATAGAGAAAAAAAAAAGATAGTACCATAAAAAGATTTTGAAGAGAAAAAAAATATTGTGAAAAGAAAAAGTTGAGGAAAAAAAAAAGATGACGACAATACCTTAAAAATAAAAAATAAAATGTTGAGAGTACCATAAAAATAGAAAAAATGTTGAGTATAAAAAAACATTGAGAAAAAAAAAAAGACGAAGACATTAAAAAAAGTTGAGAAAAAAATGATGAAGATAGTAAAAAAAATGTTGA
>CATIWK010365993.1:0-25230 GCA_949634005.1 Mallotus japonicus
CTCACTCTCTACTCTAAAATATTTCAATTCCCCATGCAGAATATTAATTGATGTTTATCTATTTATTGAAAATAATTTTCTCTTTCATCAAATGGAAGAAAAAAATTAAATAAGTAAAGGGAAATCTTGTAAAAAATAAAGGAGAAAAAAATTAAGCATTAATGTTTATTGGATAAAGCAAAATGAATATTAAAAATATATAAAGTCTATTGGAGTTGTACAAATTTTTACACTCTTTATATTTAAAAATTCATTGAGATGCTCTTTATTGGGCAAAAGATACTCTTTAAAATAAAGAGTACTATTGGAGATGCTCTAAGAGTATCTCCAATAGGCTCTTTATTTGAGCAAAATTCTTTACTTTGAAGATTGAATCTAAAAAAAGGATCTCCAATACACTCTTTATATTTTATTTTGGAGTAGATAGTTAGTTTGGCTCTCTACATGTTTCACTCTCCACTCTAAAATATTTCAATTTCCTATGCAAGATATTAATTGATATCTATCTTGTAAAAAACAAAGGAGCGAAAAAATTAAATAAATAGAGGAAAATCTTGTAAAAAATAAAGGAGGAAAAAAGGTAAGCATTAATGTTTATTGGATAAAGCAAAATGAAAATTAAAAAAATCAAGAGTCTATTGGAGTTGTACAAATTTCTTCACTCTCTATATTTAAAGATTCTTTGAGATGCTCTTTATTGTGCAAAAGATGTTCTTTAGAATAAAGAGTACTATTGGAGATACTCTAAGTGTTGGGTAGAGATTTTTGCAATCCATTTTTATTTTTTTAGAATTGTAAATTACGTAACTATCCTCTGTTGAAAATTTTTATTCTTTTATTAATTATAATTACTAAACCACCATTTTTTTTCATTTTCCTTCCAAAATTCATTGTTTGATGTTTAATATTTTAAAACAACTTGTTATTGAGTTCTTTTTTTCTAATAAAATTTAAATAGCAAGTTATTTTTTTTATAAATACTCTTTAACTTTTAAGTTATCTTGATTGTAAAATTTGCACCAATTATAGTAAATAACATATCTTTTTTCTTTTATGAAGATGTTTTTTTAAATATCATATGCACATAATTTTATTTTTATTTTTATCATCATTTTCTAAAAAATAATTTAAAATCAAATTACGTGATTAAAAAATCATTATAAAAATTCAAAAATTTTCATCACATAAAAAGTATTCATAAATTCAATAAATAGAGCTAAAATCAATTTACATGTAATTTAGATAAAAAAAAAAATATCCCAACAAATATGCTAACTAAATTATACTATGAAAAGTTTATTTGATAAAAAAAATAGCGCTTACTTTTTAATTATTAATATGTTATAACACTTGTCTTAAAAATTGAAATTACAACAATTTTTTATATGATGAATTTTCATTAAATTTTTATAATATATGTTTTTAATCATGTAATTTGATTTTTATATTATTTTTTTAAAAAAATTATGATAAGAAAAATAAAATAAAATAATGTGCATATGAGTTCATAAAAGTAAAAATTAAAAAACTATTCATAAAAAGTGAAAAAAGATTGTTATTTTTTTTTATAATTGGTGCAAGTTTTATAATTGTCTAAACAAATTAAAAGGTAAAAAGTGCTTATAAAAAATAATTGACTATGCTAATTTTTTTAGTGCAAAAAAAATTATGTAAGCTCGAGCACAAGTAGTTTTATAATTTTAAACATTAAATTGTAAATTTAGATAAAAAACTAAAAAGAGTATAGTTTAGGAATAGTAATTAATGAAAAAAAATAAACATTCTGAAAGGGTAATTATGTAACTTGAAATTTCAAAAAACAAAAGAGTGCAGAAATAAATGGATGGAGTGTAAAAATCCCCGCCCATAGTTGTTTAGAGATGAATGTTGAATAATGAGGAGGGACACTTGTCAAAATTTGAATTTAATGACTTTGGAGCTCAACATTTAATATATATATAATTTGTTTTTTCGAACTACTAAAAAGCATTCATTAGATAATAAAAAGATTACAATAGGGAGCCCAACAAGCATTCATTAGACCAACCCACATAAAAGTATAAGCTCAAACCCACAAACTCCTTCTTCTTTAGAGAAACCCTAAAATTGCAAAGAGAAAATCCTACCAACAGCAGCCATGATTGAGAGGAAAAGAGCTCAAGAGTGAGTTTCTGTAAACTTAATAACCCAACAACGGTCATGAGAAAGCCATTAATGTTGGAGAGCAGTCAAACTAATTCTTCAAAGCACCTTGGAAGTGTATTTGTGCTTTGAGATACAGTAGTAGGGTTGGCTAGGAATTTTGCCTTCTAGCGAGGTGTTGTGGGACTGAAAGTGAGAGCTAAAACCTTCAATCTTTCTCCCTTTGTTTGTTGATGGCTTCTTCCTTGAGATCCAATAAGATCCATTGAGCAGGTGATCATCACGCAGAGAAGGGCTAACTTAAGGTTCCAACTTGGCTTAAGGCTCAGCACCAGGGAAGATCTCGGACCGTTTCCCTTCTTTTGAGCCACAAAGGTCAAGCTCCAAGCCAACCACAGAGCAGTAGATTAATAAACCCATCTACACAAAAAACTAAACAAAACATAGCGAAACAACACCATGACTATAAAGCTATCACTAATATTATCATATTTATATACCAAAGGACAAAAAAAAGAAAGAAATTTGGGGAGGGGATGATTGCTGGTTGAAAAATCAACATTCACCCATGACCACAAACACAGACCTATAATTCACAGAGAGAAAGCTATGATATTGTTCACAAACTCAATTTTAAAGGGCTTTTCCATAGTTTGTGTTTAACTTTTGGATGGCATCTCTTATATGATTGAAAGATCTAAAATATATAATTTGTTTGTGACCTTTGCCAATTTCAGATTTTTTTAATTCACATTGTTAATTAATTAATATGGATGATATTGCATCGTATCATTGATAAATCAACACATTATTTTTTTTATGAAAAACCCATTATATGACTTTCAAACTTTCGTGATTTGTTTTATTGAGTCCCTCTACATTTATTGTATTTTAAAAGAGTCTTAAACATTTATTTGATGCATATCAAACCCTTTTTTTGACGGAAAGTAGAATTGATGTTTAAAAGTTTAATGTTATATTAAATAAATGTTTAAAAATCTTTTAAAACACAATAAATATATAGGAGTTTAATAAAATAAATAAAGTTCGAGGCACTAGTTTTTTTTTTTTTTTTTTTAAATTGAGCATTAATCAACACATTATTTATGGCTGCTATCTTATAGTGGTGAATGATATATGTTATGCTATTGCTGCATCCCATCATATGTTATAATGCCATATTAATCTACCAGTGTCATTGCACTCTCGTTCTCCCCAATTTTTTGTAAGCCAGCGTTTGAGTGAAGAAACGCATGAGCTTTCTTTAGATTAGGGTTTAGGCTCCCATACAATTAGCCTTAGGGTTCTTGTTCTTCCTTTTTCCTGAATAACTTGAAAATGATCTGAACAAAGTTCAGACTTTTATATGTTCAAAAAAAAAAAAAAATTCAGACTTTTAATATCTGAATTTCTCGGTTACCCTTTTTCTATTTGTTTCTTATTTTTCACTTTTTATTTTTATTTTGGTGGTGATTTTCTTTGCTATCAATCCAAAGAAACAAGTTTTCAGCTTGGCGGATTGCTAGATATCCCAATATTCGCTGGAAAGGGTGCAATCTGTTTGATTCCTTTTATTGAATAGAATGGCTTTTTCGCAGAGACTTAACCAATCTAGGCTTAAATTTCTTTCCCATCAGTTCAGGAGATGCTATGTGCAGTCCCCTTATGCTTCTTCCCTCAATTACATTACTAACACCTCAAATTCATGTCCACTAGAAAACCCAATTTTCGATCATTTTAAGATAACCATTTCCAGGGGACCCATTAATTTTGCTGACAATGTCAGGTTTTTGGCTACTTCAATTCAGGTAATATCTCAGGTTCAAGTTAATTTGTTTATTTATGTTTTAACTTGGCTTTGATAGCTTTTGTGTTACTACATGTTGGCTTCTAAGTGATTGAACGGTTTTAGAGCAACTTTATTAGGTGTCTGTTCTTTACACAAATTTTTTTTTTTGCTATGTTTAAAGTAAATGTATAGAGATTGCTTCATAAGTGATGTATGTGCGAGTCCTGTTAGTGTCACTTATTTTGATCTATTTTTGACAATTAGGCCAAGACAAAGAAGGAAGAGAAGGATAGTGATGGGCCGCGTTTAAATGACCAGATCACAGCTCATTTTATTCGGCTCGTGACTGATGAAGGTACATTTATTGTTGATAAAGAACATTTATGTTATAATGTTGACTAAAAAAAATTTGTGTTTTAACGATGGTTATTGATCATGCTTCTATGGTATGGTTAAGCGTTTGAAGGAAATGCAAAAGTTTGATAAATTTGATGAGACTGCAGTGTTTCTTCATCTTTTTAGGGAACTATATTACAAGATGGTTGAGTCATTATTGCATTGAGATATTAGAGGATTTCAAACTTTGTGGAAATATCTCTAGAAAGTATTAATGGAACATAAGAGATGCGGAAACAGTTCTGTGACCATTAATTAAACAGCACGCTGTCATTCATTATTGGATGGGTTCCAATTTAGTCACCACTGAGCTCCTGGTTTATTGGTACCAATTATGTTGACAGTGATTTTTGCATTGTTGCCATTTTGAATCCAATATTTTTTGGAAAGGCACTAAACATGTTGGTCAAATTCAAAGTAAAAGGAGTGAAAGATAGGAATTGTCTTCTAACATGGTGGTTTGTACTGTGATGAAAATTTATTTGGTGTTATTCTTAAGAATGAGTATATGACGTGTTACATTTGCAATGTCGTTCCTTCAGTGATGTGCATATACAATAGCTTTTCATAAGTAAAAGCTGTTGATAAAATTTCAACAATAACTATAAAACTATTTAAACAATAGATTTATTAAGATAAAAATAGTATGAACACTATATGAAATTTGATTACATCTGTGAATATATGCAGGGCATGGTGTTGTCCCACTGCGTGAAGCACTGGTACAAGCAAGGAAACTCAAGCTTGACTTAGTTGAGGTAATCCCTAAAATTTGTGGTGATTGGGGACATTATCTCTTTTTTTGTGTCCTTAGGGGCATTATACTTCAATATTCTTAATTACACAGGGATTTTGCATTGGTTGCTCAAATCTTGGCAAACCAAATATTTCAGTTCAGATTATGTCTTTCATCTCGGAGACTCAGACTCTCAGTTAATTAATTGAAAAGAAAATTCTGACAGGTTAACGGAAAGGTTGATCCGCCTGTTTGTAAAATCATGGACTTTCACAGGGAGATGTACAAACGTCAAGCTAAGGAAAAGGACCGTGCTAAAAGCCAGGTAGGGCCGTAGGGTGCATTTTTCTAATTGTTTTGTTAGACTAAAGTCATTGAAAATGCTCTGAAATGCTATTTGTTTTCCAGAATGTTTGATTCATTGTAATTCCATTATATACCATGGTTGTTTGTAGTTTATTATTTTTATGTTTCCACATGATTGTGCATATGTTTTTATTGCAAAGACATAGTGAAGTTATTTACGGACTGCAAGCAGAATAATCTGTTTGGGAGTGTATTTAGTTAGGAGATGCTAATTCTGATGCCATTTAGGCATGGTTCCTCTAGAGTTCATTTCCTCCAAAATTATGAGATGGTGGTTTCTTCTCTGCTACCTTACTTTTCTTGTAGGGTTTTTGAGCTTTTGTTAATCGTTAGGTTTTATCTTTTGCTCCAAATATAGTACTCGTGTTTTTTCCACCTTTTTTGAGAGCGCCTCATTCTATATTTATCTTTGGGGCCATCAAAAGGCTTGCTAGTTTTGAATTATAAAAGAGGTGCAAACTTCTTTCTTTTTCTTCAAACCCCATTGCAATGGAATTTTGAGTACAGGATTTACAATTAGGAACTAAAGTCAAACTGTTGAGGTATTTTCCCAGAAAAAAAAAAAAGAAAGAAAGATGAACTATTTCCTTAGAAGTATTTATTTTTCAAACACTGTAGATCTCATACATGCCATTCATAGTTTTCACAATGGCTTTAAATCTCCTGGACAAGGTTCTCAGAATGGTTACTGTATATTCTTAGTCTTTTCTTCTTTTTTTTTTTTGCGCTTTATTGTTTCATGTTCAATTTACTTGGATCCAGAGGTCCAAACTTCAAACCTCAAAACTGCAGCATCAGACCATAGACTAAGCATACTATGCCACGAAATAAAATTTGGATTGCTGCTATCCAGTTAAATGTTTGGTTTTAAATATCTTATGTTGGTTTTTTTGGGTGATATATGAGTTACATTTTCCAGATTTCAGTGTGTATTAAATGCATTATGTATTTTTATGTACTTCATGTCATGCATTAGTTCTGTTTGTACTATGACCTTGTCTTTCCTTTTTCATTTGTTTGTCTAACAAGACCTTTTGGACGATGCATGTTATTGTTAATACAAGAATGAATTTCTTCATCGTAGTCCACTATACTCAATAAATAATTCATTGACGCATAATTACTAACTCATGCCATGTTCTCTGGCTGTAAAGAAATGTTATTCTGGCAACTACTAGGTTTTGTTAGGTAGCCAACAAGTTTATTACTGCTTTGTTGATTTCGTGAATACCTTGGAGATCCCTAAGTTCCTGCCTAATTTAGAATCTTTCAGTGTTCGTCCACTGTTGATTTTCTCATGTTGATCAAAATATTTAAGATTTGGTGGTTTCTTCCTTGATCTATGGTATACTTGTAAATTTGCAATAATCTTTTCCTCTTGTTTCTGTCAATTCGTTCTTTTACTGTAAAATATATATATATATATATATATATTTAAAATACCTTTGGTTCATTCTTATGGTCAACTAACATTAATTTTTAAATTTAAGTCATTTAGTGCTTGGATCAAAATAATCTGAAAGAAAAAATTCCTTGTCAGTCATGAAAATATGCAGCAATCAGAAGGATGAGATTAAATGTGGCTCAATTAAAACATTTCAAAGCATTCCGATCTGTAACTAAGTCTCAGAAATCTATCTTTACTAAAACATTGTAGAATCCCATTTTCCTTTAATGAATTTATGAGATACACATTCATTTCTTGCTAATGCTATAGTACATTCTGCATTTGGAATCTGCAGTGTTAGTAGTTGAGCTTTGGCTACATTATTATTTTTCTTATCAGTTTCACTTTTTATGCAGTCAGAGCTGACGATAAGGAAAGGAGATTATAAAGAAGTTAGATTTTCTGCAAAAACTGTAAGTTCCTTAGCTTAGGATCCTGCTCACATTCTTATCATTTCTCACCAACAACATTTCTCAATCAGACTTATCCAATCTATTGTGCAATGCTGACAATCATTAGGAGTAATACTGCCATCATCAACCTTCAGGTTTCAATTCTGATGTAGCTCAGGAATTTAGGACAGAAAGAAAGAAAAGTCATTGGAACCTTAGGGTGGGATTGAGGTGTGACAGGATGCTATGTCATTTAAACGACTCTAGAGCAAAGTCACTTGTTGAGAAAAGAAAAAACAATTGAGTCAGCCGTCATCCCTCTTTTCACCCTGTAGTTCGCTAGCTTCGTTATATTAAATAACCTGATAGATTTCGGGGAAGAAAGTGGTGATGGGCTCTCTACCTCACCAAACAAACTGTTATCACAGAGAATCCCTGACTGATTCAAAGCTGATTACTTTATTTTAGTAGTCTGTTATTAGTCTCAAATTTCAGAAGATAAGCTTTCTACTCCCTTAGTATTTTGTTGCTGCATTTGTTCTTTCTGACCATAAATATTTTAATCCTTTCCTTTTACCTTTTTAGTGAATATCTTGATATGCTTGGATGAAAATAGAATTTAAAAGCTCATATGCTCTATTATGATGACCAAGCAGAACCGCAAAATCAACATACACCTACCTTCAGACTATACCCTTCAACTAAGAAATTTACTTAAAACGGCAGTAAATGTTTGCACAATTGTTTGATGTTTGTCCTATACCTTAACAATAGGTTAAATAATAGACAGAATTTTTGCAGAAGAATGTTGTGCATGTCATCTTGCTAGGTATGGAAAAGCAATAATTTGACTTTAAATTAGACCTTTCTATTGTTACTTTCAGGAGCAAAAAGACTTGAAGATGAAAGCAGATTCAATCATTAGGCTGATGCAGCGTGGTTATCGAGTTAAGGTATTTCCTTTTCTACCGCAGCATCCTTATTTTAAGTACTCACTGATCTTTTATAATTATATTCTGCTTATTCAACATTACTAGATGGCACTATATCAGGAGAATAAGCATCTTGTTTTTTTCCCCGTTCTGTTTTTCATATAAAGTGAAAATAATAGTTTTCTTCTCTTATTCTGTTCAATTGGATATAGTAAACTTCGTATATGCTAGAGAAAATTTTTTCTTGATGTGTGTTTATATTACCTGAAAATGTTAAAGAATGGGTATACTTGATTTGTTCTGTTCTACAGAGGTTGAACACCTACATTTGATTTCTGCCATAGGCCTTCTAATTGTTTTAGTTGTAAGATATTTCTGCAATATCTAGTATCTCATACATGAATGAATTTGCATAAATTCATCCAGTCTTGCTTTATTGTTAGATACAAAGATCGATTATGTGAATGGAGATGGACATAGAAAATCCAAATCTCTCAAATTAATAGATATAAAGAAAGTATTTTGTTGTTTTTCTGGATGATCAACGAGCTTATTTCTGCTTTAAAAAATCCTGGACATGTTGATAATTACTTTTTATGGTTGTGGATCAGTGTATGGCTACTGGTACACCAAAAAAGGGAGGTAGAGCCTTGAAAAAGGGTCCTGTTGATGAAGATCTAACTGAAGAGGAAATAGCTGAGAGGAGAAGACAAGAAGAAGAAGAAGAGAAGGAAGAATTGAAAGAAACATTATCTCGGCTCACTGCTTTGGTACTATTGGTTTTATTTTGATTCTCATGTTTCCCCTGTCTGACTTGCTATCAGCTACTCCTTGTGCATTCCACTTTCTCTTATATAAACAATGTTTTGCAGATTGAAGATGAATGCATCATAGAGAGTGGACCAAGGGTGGAGAAAAAACAAGCATATGTTATAGTTAGGCATGCCAAGTTTGGGCCATCAAAGAAAGGTGGTGCTAAAAAGCTGAAGGATGTTGGAGAGGTCGCCACTGCCCAGTCAACTGCCAACCATTCCAGTCCTGTTGGAAGCACACTGATGACTAAAAAAGACACTGTGGATCCTAATATAAATTTTAAAGAGTACTCGAATGGTTCACCAAAAGCAGATTCCTTGCAGATGGACTTCAGTATTCCAAACTTAGTGCAGCCTAAACCAGTACAGGATTCTAAACCCATGGACCGGCTTCCGTTCTCACCACAGCCTTCTCTTGGGACTGAAAACAGATATAAAAGAAGTGAACCAAGGCAGCAGTTCCCACCCGGTACATTGAGGGATAGTAGAGGCCCAGATAAGACAGACTCAAACCGTTTTGAACCACGGTTCTCACCTCAAAGTGGTCACCCACAGTCAGAGATAAATGCCACTACATTGAGAGATAGAAGACCAGTTCAGGCTGATCCATCTGCCTTTAGAAACATGCGGCTTCCTCCTGAAATGGTCAAGCAACCTAATCCTCCCAGTGGCACCACTTCTCAAGCATCTAGTTTTGGAATATTTAGCTCCCTAAAAGCAAGTACTCCCGGGCAACAAGGTGTGGCAGTAGAAATTAATAACAAAAGTGAAGCAAACCGTTACAATTCTGGCAGAGATTCTAGCCAAGAAGGGCTCAGAGAAAATCCTAAATTAAGTTCAAAAGTTGATGGTAGCAAAAAACCAGGTGATGATGGTGGACAAGCAAGGTGGGGGATATTCAGTAGTGATGGCCCCAACGTGCCTCCAAGTAGATCCAAGTAAAAATTAAGGAGCAGGTAGAGTATATTATATAATGTTTAATTGAATTGCATAGAAGTCACAAAATTTTGCAGGCGGAATATTTTGTGATCTAGCTGAACCATTTATTTATTCCTTTTGCAATGTGGGAAATGAAGGAAAGGAACTGTTCTGTAGAGAACAGCTTGGAGAACTATGATAATAATGTAAAAAAAATAGTGGACAAGCAAATTGTTTGTTTTTTTTTAACAAATAGAACTTTAATGAATTTTTGAAAAAATAATTCAAAATAAAATTAATAGAATAGTACAGAAAAATTGGTATTGTGTGTGTGTGCGCGCGCGCGTGTGAACAGACACAATTTGTGCTTGGTTAATTGCTCGCCACTGATACACTTTTGGATGAGCACATTACCAAGCACAAATTGTGAGTTGACTTGGTCAAATAATCTTCAGGGCATATTTGAACTTTGAACTATAGGATTGAAATTTAACTAATTTTAATAGAATTGAAAATGAGTTGGAAATTTTGAAACGATAATTTTGATGGAGAAATAGAATTTAAGAATCTTGTGTGGAAGCACATAAAACAAAGATGGCAAAAGGGGGGGATGGATATTGCTTGGGCCCAAAAATTGGCAGAAATGCAACAGCTTGAGGAATCGATGGCTTAGTTCTTCTATGCTACTCTTCGTTCAAAAGAGCTAACCAGTAAAACTATCAAATCAAACAATTAAAGGTGTAAAGCACAACCACAGGCCTAGATAGTTTTAGTCACCGGAAGTTGCATAGCATTTGTAAATAACAACTCCTGTTTTCTGCATTTTACATGCATATATTTTTCAAACGGTTAAAAACCTTGTTCTGCCAGTAATGAAGCCTTCCAAAATGCACAGCCCTGCATTTTCGGACTAAAACGACAGGTACTGAAACCTATAAGTTTAATATAATAATTTAAAACTTCAACACAGTTTTTAATAAATCCTGCAATTTTTTTTTTTTTTGAAATAGCAGTGAAATGACATGTAAATTACAATAATTTCTTGAAGACTTCACCAATTTTTTTGAGGCAAAATGTTACTGAATAAGACGTAAAATAAAATAAGCTCAATGCAATTATTTTAAATTATAGTGATGCTCAAATGCAGAAACCAAATCACTAGCAGAAGGAACAAATGCAGAAGGTCTTTTAAATTTAAAAGGCTCTCTTCTCATAAGACACCTGCCCATGTACTCCACCTTCAACTTGTGCAGCACCTGTTCGAACCTGAACCAAGCCAAAATGAACAAACTGAAAAAAAAAAAAAATACCACAGACACAGAAGGTCTCTCTCTCTCTCTCTCTTTAAAAAAAAAAAGAAAAGAACAAAGACAATTGAACATAGAAGAACTAAACGACACAACGAACAACCCATCCCATCCCGATATATTTGACTACAGCTCTAAACACAAGGAAAAGAAGCATAGAGTTTCCAGGGCTTGCAGTAATCACTAGCAAAAATGCTCCAATTATAATTAAGGAATAAATGCAGCAACTATTATTTGGCACAATGCAGATATTTGTTGTATGATCACCTAGTTTGGGTACGAGGCTTAACTGATACTGATGAACTTCTTTACAACACCACCCTTCTATTTTTTCCTTTTTAATTCTGACAAATAGGCTAAAAGATTCATATGTGTATATATATATATATGTGTGTGTGTGTACTTAGCATGATGCTACGGACAGCATCAGCATGCAAGACATACCTCAAGCCTCAAAGTCTTTGATCTCAATAAATCATGAGCGGACTGCAAAGAGAAAGCGCCAAGATCCTGGAACCCCTGCTTGACTGCTTGCAAGGTGTAAGGTACAAACTTCAAGACAGAGCCTTTATCAGCAACTGCACCCACAACTCCTTGTGCAATTTTTAGCTTAGCTGTATCTCCCAAGTATCTCTGATCACTCCCTTTGGTCATTGCTTCTAGAGAGCCCATGCCACGATATTTTTTGATCCGATGACCATCCTGGTGTAGCAAATTGGTTAAACTTCACACAACTAAAAATTAATAATTAATGCGAATCACACATCAAGCCAAAAAGGATTATCTTTGTTTTTTGAATCCAGAAAATATAATTTAGAACAGAAGTACCATGTAATAGGTGGAGAACCACAAATCACATATATGTGTGCATTCACACTTTTATACCTGATACACATAGGCCCCAGGAGCTTCAGTACTTCCAGCTAAAAAGCCTCCCATCATTACAGTAGATGCCCCCAGCATCAAAGCTTTGACAATATGACCTGAGTTTGAAATGCCACCATCAGCAATGACAGGAATACCACTTTGCGCAGCTACACATGAAACCTTGTAAACTGCAGTTGCCTAAAAAGTTTACAACCACAAAACAACTTTGAGCTGCCAATGTCAACTTCTTTCAGCTATTTGAGACTGTATAATCAGCTTATAAAGTGGTGCATATAACTCGCTGTTAAGTATGCTGGTTGTCTTAGTGCCCCATTTCACTTGGCAATTTATTTCATATGTTATTTACCAAGAAGACAAACAATAATTTCCTAAACATATATAACACAAAGAAAGTAAAAAAGGCGCCTGCATAATGCAATTTTTCTAGTTTTCTAGGAGATAAAGATGCCAATTTTGGATTACTAATAATTCTCTTACATCAAGTTCTTAAAAAAAAAAATGGAGTATTGTGATAATTTGACTATTGTCAGATTAACTGTCATAGGGTAAATTAATAGCCTATGAGAATTTGACTACATAGACTATTGTGATAATTCCCCCTTTTCTAATAGAATAAAATTTGACTACACATTGAGCATAATATAAGCATAAAAGCAAAAGCTAAATGAGGGAGAACAGAGAACTCAACAAAGTATTATTTTATTTTATCCATATTCCTAGGCTTCAGCATAAAAAATAAAGGGAATTTTCTGCATCCCTTTCTTAGTATTTTAGTTTTTTTTTTTCTAGGTCAATTATAACTTCCTTTTCGATTTTATATGTATAAATAGAATTCTAAATTCAGTTCAATTTATTACGTAAAAAACAAATAGTGGATAGACAAAACAAAAAAAAAAAAAAGGAATTTTTTTTTTTTTTTTGAACAAATAGAACTTTTTCGATAGCTAATAATGAATGCTGAGAATGTAAATTTGTTTACCTGTCCTCGACCCACTGCACAAACCTCCTGGGTGGTGCAAATAGACCCAGACCCCATCCCTACTCTTAATCCATCTACACCTGCCTTGATGAGATTTTGTGCCTGATTCATAGTCACCACATTCCCACCAATTACATCCAACTCTGGATGCATTCGTTTAATATAATTAATCATTTCAATCTGATAAATGGAGTTCCCTTGTGAGCTATCCAGAACCACCGCATTTATCCCTGCTTTCACCAGATGCTCCAATCTCTCCTTATCAGATTCCCTCGTCCCAATGGATGCCCCAACCATCCACTTCCCATCAGAACCCACACTCCCCTTCCCCAACTTGGGATAGCCTTTTACCCTCTCCACCTCTTCCTTTGTGATCACATCTACTGCCTCTCCACCATCACCCTCCAGAATCAAAAAATCATGATCTTGTTTTAAATGGGCATCAATCTGCTCCAGCTCATAACTCCAAGGAACAGAAAGTTGCGAATCACTAGTAGTTTTATGCATGTAGTCCATCAATTTTGTTTCTTTATCACTTATACCCACCCAGTCAGACTTGAGGACATAACCAATGACCTTGGAGCTAGCGCTACCTGATTCAGTAACCAATACACAAGGCACGCCATTGTCGAACTGATTACTAGGAATACGAGAATCAGGAGACATGAAAATTGGATTTGACAGAATAGGGACACAGCGAGACTTAACTGATCTGACCATATCAGCTTGGAGAGAGGGAGTGAGATTGGAATGGATAATACCAATACCCCCCAGTGCAGCCATTGCAGCAGCCATGTACGACTCGGTAATGGTGTCCATAGGAGAAGAAACACAAGGAATGGAAAGAGGAACATTCCTTGAAAGTTTAGTAGAAAGAGAAACTGACTCTGTTGGGAAGTCAATGTAGTGAGGAAGAAATATCACATCATCATAAGTGTATGAGTAGCCCTGGTTAAACAGCTTCTCTGCTGCATAACCATCTTCCATTTTTCAGTCAGCTCAATTTTCAGTGTCTCCTTCCAAGCCTTTTGCATACACTGATATATATAAGAAAGCTAACAGCAGATTAAAAAAACAAGAAAGAAAGAAAGAAGCAAGTGAGAATCACACATGGAAACCATTACTTAAAAAATATACAAAAATATTCCCACTTGTGATATAAGTGGGAATCACATTCAACATCAACTAAGACCTAGTTCTTACTAATTTACACATCTTAAACAACATTATCTCTCCAATTATTTAGGTCTTAAAAAAAAAAAAAAAAATCTCCAAATCCATCCCGTGTTCTTCTTTCCTTACCACAGAAGAAAGAAAAAATGAGTGTGTGAAAAAATTGTTCTTCTTTCCCTCCAAATACATCCCTTGTTCTTCTTTCCAAATAAAAAATTATTATAATAAATTTCATCCAAAAATTATAAGAATATGAAAAAATTGCGAAATAAGAAATAACAAACGAATTGTTTTCTGTTCTTCTGTTTTCTATTTTGGAAAATGGAAAACTAAAACACAAGGAAAAAGAAAAGAAAACTGGAAAAGGAAAATAGAAAATATTTTTCAGAACTAAACAGGCCCTGACATTTTCTGTTTCCTCATCATTATATAATAGAAGGAATTCCTTACTTAAAATTTTTTCTACTGCCCTTATCTTTGTTTATGCATTTATATTACATGTCTTCCATTATTTTTTTCACCAAACAACAAACAGAAGACGAACAGAAAAATAAATGCCTTATAATAAAGCAAGTGTATATGTGCAAAAAGATTCAAAACCAACAAGAAACGTATAGCAGAATGCATGGGGATATCAATTCTTTATTATGAGTAATGATATTTACACACGTGCGCGCACAAATGGATATTCTAAGCAGTTATAGAATAGTAATGCAAATTGTGGAGTATTATGAACAGAAAAAGCTAACCTCAAACAACAGAAGGAGCAAACTTTCTTTGAAGCAAGTGTTTAAGAGAGCCAAAAAAAAAAGGGTTAAGAATCAAGAAAAGAAGAGTTATTAGAAAGTTGATAAATAAACTCAAACAAACTATTGTTAGAGGAATAAAATTCAATTGATCTGTGAATTATTGAATGAGAAGTAAGAGGATAGAATTATTAGAAGTATTAGAAAATTATTATTGAATGAATTGGAAGGGATAGAGAGGAAGGTGAATGAAGAGGCTATAAGAGATTAAGGTTTTTTTTTTTTTTTTAAGTTACTTAAATTGTGTTCTAAAACCACATCGTTTTGATAAAGGTTTTTCTTTCCCCTCCTAAATCAATTTTCCTTTGGTAGTCTTGGTGATTAGGTTGCAGCTTTATGAATTTGTAGTTTACAGTTTCATATGTTGCTTTGCTTAAGATGCTTGTGAGATTAACTTATATATTGTTCTTGGAATTGTTGATTATTTGATCCATCCTAACAAAGATAAATGTTCTGCTGCTGCCAGAGAAACCTACAATGAACCTGGCCTTTGACATTTCCAAGGACTTGGCAAATTACTTCCCCTCCAAAAACACATACCCTGGAGAGTGGAGACACCCAAAGCATCAAAACCAAGAGCTTGTCTGCAGTTAGAAATAAGTTTTCAAAAACCTTTGCTGAATTCAAATGCTTAAATTGAGCCTTTTCTTTCTCCAGACATGTACACCAATGTCTAACATCTCCCTTTCTTTCAATCTAATACCATAGTCAAGGGAAAAACAGAGTCTGAAAAATAGCAGTCATGAAAAAAAACCCAGAATTTGATGAGCCAGTAACATCATGTCATTGTGCTGAGCTGCAAGCAATGGAACATGCTTCATTGTCAAAGGCATTCCTTATGTTTGGCCATGAAAATATACTCCAGCTTGATTAAACAAAGAAAGCAGGTTCAGTAACTCCTCATTACTCAGTTTTGAAGGTCTCTTACTTTCAAAACAATTAGCTTTCAGAACCTCAATAATCCTCTCCTTGTACAAACTCAATTCCATTTCGGAATAAGAACACAAATGTCCACTTTCTCCCTCACTCTCCTCTTCTTCTTCTTCTTCCTCATCATCATCATTATCCTCATTAGCGTCAATCCTGCTTTTGCTATTGCAGCCCTCCATCTTAGATAATCTGAAAAGTTCCACGACTTTTTTCTTCTGCTTAAAAATTGCACCCAGTGTTTTATTTTTCTTGCTAAAGCATGTTCTTGTAAAAGCCAACCATTCATCAAGATTCACATTTAGGATATTAGTTCTAGGACGAATTATTACCAAAGAAGAGTCAACTTTGGGAGACGGAACAAAGTCCCGCTTGCTTACGTCCATCACAAACTCCACTTCTGCCACCAATTTCACATTTACAGCCAATCTATTGTACTCAGAGTCACCAGGATTAGCTAATAACCTCCTTGCAAACTCTTTCTGAAGTAGAAGAGTAAGACTTCGAAACTTGTTCACTCCATGCACCAGTTTAGTCACAAGAGGAGATGATATTCCATACGGGATATTTGCCACTACAATATCAAAATTCGGAAACGTAGTCTTCAATGCATCCTTGTATATGATCTGCCAAAAAAAAAAAAAACACTTCCCAAAAAGTTAAAAATCAAACAAATCTTCAGGCAGGCATTTTAACAAATAGTTAATAGACAATGGAGCTCACATCAAGTTTATCCTGAAACCCATGGTCAGAAACACGTTGGTGAAGAATCTCTACCATTCGTTTATCAATTTCAACTGCAATGACCTTTTTAGCAACCTCAAGAAGCCTAAGAGTGAGATTACCAGTGCCAGGTCCAATCTCAAGAACAGTGTCGGAGGACTTAATAGCAGATTTGCGAACAATCGTATCAAGTACACGCGGATTAGTGAGCAGGTGTTGGCCCTTGCTTTTGTACAGACGCAATAATTTCCCTGGCGAATATTCATCTTCGTTAAGCGGTGCATGAGAATGAGTGGCTTTCGTCGTGTAATTTTGGTGATAAAACGAAATTAATGTAGTTCCATGCTTCAAACGCAGCTGGGTTTTCAATTTTACAACAAGATTCATTGGGAAACATGCAATAAAATTTTTCGTACACAAAACTTTAAAATAGATAATAAATGCCGCTGTAAAATGGTGTAGTTTCTCCTTTCATATATTATTATTATTAGGGAAAAGGTGCATCTAGGCCTTTACTGTTTAGGTCATGGTTCACTTGAGCCCCGGAAATTCGTTTTGGACCAATCGACCGCTTTTTTTTTGACCGAGACCAAACGACCGCTTAACATTACTTTAAATGGTCGAAACACACACAAATTAACTAACTGTTAATTAGCAACGTTACAAAAACATTGAGGCCGTTAGTATCAAGCTTGTGACGTTAAACTCGTCATCATCTTCTCCAATCCCAAACGTGAAACCCACCATCTTCAAACCAGAGAATTCAAACACCACGAACAAAAACCACAAATACATCCCTACACCATCAACAACAGCAGCTCATCACTCTTCTCTCGGCTGCTCTTCCAGAAGATGATTCCACCGCCACCGCACAACCGCAGCTACTTCCGCCTCAACTTCATCCGTGAACTCTTCCACTATGACGTGAGAATTAACTAGTAACTAAAGCAATAATGTTCAACATGCAGAAGAATAGATTAATTCAATTTCGAAAAAATTGAATTATAGTGGCACATTGGAAAAGGGAAGTAGACAACATAAGCAGAGTAACTATGTTTCTGAAATTTCCTTTAGTAATAATTACCTCCTGTGTGGAAGGATGGTGTCAGGATTTTGTTTGAAAAATCTTCTCCACTGAATTGCTTGATATTGCAACCTCCCTCGTTTGATAGCATTTGCTAAGAATGCTCTTATCATTTCTGGGAATTTCTGGTTGAGTATCTGGGTCCAAATTTTATTTATGCTCATCGGAAACGTTCTGCTGCTTCCCCTACAATAATAGCCATTTCCATTACACTAAAAAGACCAAACGAGGCTATCAGCAACCAGCATTGCCCCCTATAATAATAGCCATTTCCATTGCACTAAAGAGACCAAACAAGGCCAAACCTGCTAAACATATGGTTATTAATTAAATAATGCAGTAATTATCAAACTTAGCAAGTTCCATCGTATGATATTGATGTGCATCATAAACATTTTCCTAGCCACAGATTAGCATATATATATATATATATATATATAAACTGCATCAACAGACACTTAGAATAAAATAATTTTGATAGAATGCTCAGAGACACACACGGCTATAAAACTACTCAAAAGAAATGAGGTCGACCATTGCATCATTAGGGACAGTACCAGAGAAGGAAAAAAAATGAGGTATGAATAAAAAGAATGATGTAGAAGTTCTATCTACAAGCCTAACCATCATAGATTAAAACTTTTGTGGTGTGTTTTTGAGTGTCGCTATTTAAGCATGCCCAACCCATATGACATTTGTTCTCCTGATTCCCTTTTAGTATTTTCTGAAGTTTCTTATACTTAAAATATGATAAAGCCTATCACTGAATTTCCATGCGGCTTACAGGATTACAAAGTCAAGAGGCATGATTATGAAGCGAAAGCACATCATCTTGCAATCCCTGAAGCAAAAGACATGACTTAGATGAGTATGCTTCAATAATGCCAAAGGTTTACTTTGCTGACATTTTCCAACATATGGACAAAAGCATTCTACCCCCTGTGTGGCTGATACATAAATAAATTCATTATATGACGTAGATGGATGAACCATAAATGATAAACAAACAACAAGATTCAATGATTCAACCTCATACTCCTCAACGGTCGCACCTACACAGGGTCAGCTAAAACTGCTATACAATGCACTAACCAAACCTACTGAGACTTTAGAGCAGCAGCTATCCTCTGCATCATGGCCCAGAAAACTGGAAAAAAGCCTCCATTGGAAGATGCAGTAAATAACTAAAAGTATTGGTTGTAACTCTCTTCTCTTTAGCAACATATCAAGTTAAGCATCTGTACGAGTCAATGGAGCCAGTTGCATGGAATCTGCTTCAATTCGTCAACCTCTGCAATTACTTGTCATGGGAAGGAAATAAGAAATAAATGAAATCCTCGTTTGATAGCATTTGCTAAGAATCCTCTTATCATTTCTGGGAATTTCTTTGTTGAGTATCTAGGTCCAAATTTTCTTTATGCTCGTCGGAAACATTCTGCTGCTGAACCAAATCAGAACTAACCCATTTCCAAAAATGCTTCTTCACAGACACAGCTTTATCCACTGTCCTCTTCTCTTTAGAATCAAAATACTCCTCCAGCTATTCTGTACAAAATTCTTCATCAGGCAATCCATCCACTTTCACTTCCACAAAATAGGAAGAAGATAGAAAGGGCAGTGAAGAAAAAAGTCAAGAAAATTGGAAGGCTTATTGTGGGTGGTAGCGGTTGTTTGTAATTGGCTGCGCCGGTGGTTATGGAGTTTGAAGCTCCAAATATGCTTAAACCTTTTATCAAACAGAGGGAATTAACAGTTGGGTCAGCTGCTCTAACTTTTATAACATTAGGAGGGCGTTTGGACCTTTTTGAATTTCCGGGGGCCAGTTGAACCTTAGTATGAACAGTAATGGCCTAGATGCACCTTTTCCCTTATTAACCAGCAAAGATTGCACCATTAGTGGTTTTTTTTTTTTTGAACAATTAGTCAAAATGAGTAAGTATCATGGCTGAAAATGTAGGGAGAGAAGGGGGATTAGAAGATCAAATTCTACTCTCAACTAAATATTTTGATCCTGTAACAGAATATTTTACTATCTAATTTAGGTTAGGTCACCATTGGTGGTTGAGCTAATTAATTTTTACTATTTTAACTATTTTTTTTTCTTTTAAACGGTGTCGTTTCTCCTTTCATATCTTTGATATTACTATTAACCAGCAAAGATTGCACCATTGGTGTTTTTTTTGAAAAAAAAAACAATTAGCTTAGATGACTAAGTATCATGGCTGAAAATAGAAGGAAAGCAGGGGATAAAAAGATCAAATTCTACTCTCAATTAAATATTTTGATCCATGACAAAATGTTTTACCATTCATCATAAGTTAGGCCACTGTTGGTGGTTGAGCTTTTTAATTTTTACTATTTAAACTATCATTTAAAAAAAGAAAACATGTTATTTGAGTTCTTTCAGCCATTTATGGCCTCTTTGAGTTGATCAGACACAATTGAGCTTCACTTTTTCTTTCCTAAAAATATATGTAAATACTACATAAGATTACATCAATAAAATACAAGTAAATTATTTAATCAAGAATCGATTAAATCAAAATAATATTGTTGAAAATAAAAAATAAAAATTTAGATTATTTTTTAAAATATGTACAAAATGGAAGGGAATCAAAAATTAAAAGATGAAAGAGAATGAATGGATATGTAGTGAAAATATGACTTCATATTCCATTAAATTGAATGTAAAATTTAAAAAAAAATTTAAAAAATTTTAATGCATGTTTAATTTTACATATATAAACACCATGTCATCTTTGGTGGTTCGTTCAAATTGACGGTCAGTTTGTGGATTAAAAAAAGGTAAATTACATTTTGCCCCATGTGTTTTGTCATATTACATTACTTCATCCCTGACATTTGAAAAAATATTTATTCATCCCTGGCATTTGCTTTTTTTAGCACTCATTAGTCCTTCTGTGGAGATGAAATAGTATAAGAAAAAGCAAATGTCAGGGATGAATAAATATTTTTTTCAAATGTCAGGAATGAAATAGTGTTAAATGATAAAATAGAGGGGGCAAAATGTAATTTACCCTTAAAAAAATGCTAAACTTTAATTTGGTGTCCATAACTTGATACAAACTGAGCCAAAATCTGGACATAAAAATGAATGAAGGCCTTGGCAACCATAATTATTCATTTCATGCTCTTATATCCGCTACTAAACATCCAAGCAAATTCCAATAAAGATGTACTATTTATATTTAGAGGTTGTAAGGATATATAATTGTAGGGTATATAATTGTAGGGTTTCCCCCTCCTGCCGCCTTCTATGAGGCCGCCGAAGAGCATCTCTCCATTCGACCCTTCTCAGAATTGTCATCCTCTGCACGGTGATAACTATGTTTCACACTCTATTTTATTTTCTCCTAATGGTTTCCTTCTCTAGAGTTCCCATGCGCCTACTACTGACGTAGTTGATATTCCTAAGAAGTCTTTTGCATTAGTGGTGGCGGCAACCACTTCTGTCCCCCTTCCCATTCCTGCTATTCCTAAGCAGGGTGCTTTCCAAGCTATAAAAGTGAACAATGATGCCTATCAGAAACGTCTTCATCTTTGTCAGCATTCAATGATTGCTAGAATTGTGCTAAATAAGGGAGAATCACCATGGACTTTATCCAAGCTTAAGGAGAAACTTGCAGCGATTTGGAATTTTAATGAGAATTGGCGGCTTATTTCATTAGTTCGTGGTTTTTACCACATCCTTCTCCATGCTGTTAGAGCTAAAAACATTTTTTGGAATCAGGGTTTTATTGTACTTAAACTTGGGATCCTTCGCATTCGACAATGGGTCCCTGGCTTCGATCCATACAAAGAAAAGTCAACCTCCACTCAATTGTGGGTACGATTTTATCTGTTGCCATGGGAATTTTGGGATCCCCAAATTCTGGTGGATATTGCCTGCAATATCAGTTCTCCGATCAGGATTGATAAAGCCACTTCTGACGGAGATTTTGGCCATTTTGCACGAGTTTTAGTGGATGTTGATCTTACCGCAACTTTACAATTCCTTCTCATGATCGACTGTAATGGAACTTTATTTGACATTGACGTAGTCTATGAGAATTTACCAGCCTTCTACCGTAATTGTAACTCGATTGGACACAGTGCTGCTTCATGCTGCATAATCCAGCAAAAGGACAATGTTATGCTGTCCAATGAGGATAACAAACGTTATTCTTCTAGAGGTCGCTCCAAAGTTTGGGAAGTTTGGCGCCCCAAACTGATAGCAGCGCTCATGTTGTTAACCAATCTACTTTCTCCGTTGATCCTCTGGGGCAGATTGAAGCTCCTGTTTATAACAAGGAGAATATTGACGACTCTATTTCTTATGTCCATGATAATGTATAGGATAGCAGTGCTCATGTTGTTAACTAATCTACTTTCCTCGTTGATCATTTGAGGCAGATTAAAGTTCAGGTTTCCATTCAGAACAAAGATAAAAAGGAGAATATTGATTCTCATGTCCCTGATAATGAAAACTTAGAAGTCGATGCTATTTCAATTGGGAATGAATTGCGCCTCATTAATCAAGAGGATACAGACACCTTGTCCAGTAATAACAATAAACTATCGGATGATCAGATTATGGCTCAGCAAGAGATGGATATGGTTTCTAAACAGTCTTGGGCAGACTTGGCAGATAAAAAAGATGATTGGCAAGTTGCCTTTGCAAAGAAAAAGAAAAAGGGGAAATTAAAGACAGCTCCTATCTTCGGTAATAGGCCTCAAACGAGGTCTCTTTCTCACACCTCTCATTGAACGTCCTCTATTGCAATTACAGAGGGTCAGTTTATGGTTGTTGGTTTCTGCTGGTTATTTGCCATGTGCTTATCCAGCCTCAATTTCCCTTAGCAATGTTGAACCTATCCCTCAGATTGTCATGGTTTAATGCGCCAAGATTAGTTTCAGTTTTAGATAGTTTTGCCTTTGTCGAGTTGTTTTTGTTACTTTACTCTTTTTCTTTCATTAATAAAATATCTTAATAAAGGTGCCTGACACCTTTACTAAGTAGCTTTATAAAATATATATATATATATATATATATTTGGAGGTTGTATGAATGATGCCTTGCTTTGACTTGATTGGACCATATTGTCAGTAGTGGGAATGAATGTGGGTTACTCCATAATTTGATGTAAAATAATGGCAAACAATGTTTCTTCATTTCATTTATTTTAATACTCAAGCAATTATTAATTTAAAAATTTTTATTTTAGTAATAAATTGTCAAAATAAATGGTTCATATGATTAAAAAATAATATAATATCTAAACTAATTAAATTTAAACTGTATTAAATAATGACTTATATATATATATACACACATATTTAAATATACTCATCGAAAAACAAAATTGACCATAAGGATTAAAAATAAAAAGAATTAATTATCAGCTATATGTATCTGCTATCAACTATCAATTATTATAAATACCTGAATCAAATAGACTCTAGGTGTAATAGGATATAAAATTAAATTATAAGAATCCTACGCAAAAACCTTTTGCATGGATGAGTGACACTAGGATTGGTGTCATAAGCGTGTGAGCATGTCTAAACTTTGCTTAAGTTAGTGGAGGATATAGAGAACATCCACTAATAAAAATTGTTTAAAACATATGCTTTAATGTAAAAGTAATATGAATTTGCAATACTAAAATCATGTGATGGGTAATATATCATTCAATTAGCTGCAATAAACACAATAAATCAAGTTTAGATGTATTTTTAATTTTATCAGTAATAAAAAGAAATAATTTTTAATATGGGGTGTAATTGAACCAAATTGAAATTAGCATCTAACTAAATCAAATTCAAAAAATTCCAGGTTAGTTCGGTGGCTTGGTTCAAGCTGCAAAAACACACATCATTTACAGTTTGATAATTTTTATTACATGATTTTTTTTTTGTGAAAAATTGAGATATATGGTTTATATTGTTAGCAATTTTAGATATATTAACTCATATTAACTTAAATTTTGTTAACGAATGCAATGTGGCAGATGAGATAAGTGTCAAGTCAGCACCATATCATCACAACACCATATCATCATCATATTAGCATCATATGAGAGAATGACATATCAACACCACATCAACAATTCTAATGGTGTTAATATATTTACTTGAAAGAGTCACTACTACAATTTATACATACAACTACAAAATTTTTCCACGAACAAAAAAAATTGTGGCTAAATATAATTTATCGCTATAGAAATTACAATACATGCATCAAAAGTTATGTAGCTAAAATATTTACTATATACTTAGCCACGGGTAATTGGCTATAAAAATTGATGTCGTAGCTAATAATATTAATTAGATATAAACATGAATTATTTTATGGCTAAAATCATGATATTTGATATTGTGGCTAATAGACAATATTAGCTATAAGACAAATCAACAATAATTTGTAGCTAGTTTTATAAAATTTTAGATACAAAAATTAAATTGTGGCTAATTAACAAAATACAAATGTTTTCACTAAAATGTTTCAAATCCCACATTGAAAAACAAAAAATAAAAAAGTTTTCCTTTCTATTATAAACAAAAACCATTATTTTTCTTTCCATCAATTAAAGAATTCATTGGTCATCTTTTATATCAAAAAAATATTTTTTAAAACAATAATATTACAATTAACTAGCATTTAAAATAAAAATAAAATTTAATTTTTAAAATGAAAAAGGATGTAATATTATTTTATTAGCTCTATATATATATATATATATATATATATATATATATATATATATATATATATATATATTTGTTTCTACATATATAATTTATTTGTTACAAAATATTACTTTTATGGCCAATAATTAAAATTTTTTACTTAATTTATATTTATGTAGCAATGAATTTTAATATCTTTTTACAAATTAGCTTTATTATCATAATTTATAGAGGAAATTTAATAGCCAGTTTGACCAGCCTAATATCTTTCATGATACGGCCCACTTTTGTTTTTTCAAAACTGGATTTGCTCTTTTCATTTTTGACCCAGCGTGTTTTTTGTTTTCAATTCTGGTCTTCTTCTCGTCCATTTTATGTCTCTTTTGTTTAGGCAGTTTTTTTTTTTCCTTCAGTTAACTTCCTTTGCATGTCCGTTGTTTTATATTCTAAGGATTTTGCGTCTTCTGTTTCTTCTCTTTCTTCATCTTGTTGTTCTCGTGTTTTCTAGTTATTCTAGTGAGTTAAACATTGTTTTCTTGTTGATTTGAGTTTTAAGTGTGCAGTAATGGTGAAAGTTGGAGAAGAAATTGTTTCTAGGAAAATGTCTACTCGATTAAGCGGTGGTGTTTCTTCTCCTTTGCCTGGAAGTAAGAAGGATATCGATTCTCCATCATCTGAAATGAAGAAGAATGTTACTGTTTCTAAAAAGAGAAAGAAGGA
>CATIWK010366055.1:0-16335 GCA_949634005.1 Mallotus japonicus
CTTTTTTGTTATCTTAATGATTACTATATTATTTGTAGAAATGGCAAGGAAAGAATCCTGTTAAATAAGAGTCTCTTCTAACTGCCCCCAGACATAAGTGGAGTGTAAAAATAAAGGGTCTTCTTGTCAAGATGGTCCACATGTTGAAACCAATTACAGTGTTATGTCATATAATGAAATATATGATAAAACTTGCAACTTAATAAATTTAAGTTTTCTGAAACAATATGTATCCAAATAAAGGTTAAAAAAAAGACATACTTTTTTTTTTCTTTTTCCATTAACAATTCATTTTAGAGGTTTCTTATAATTCCTTGGTTGCTCTTTTCTTTACTCTTGCTATTTCGATTCTGATATTGTTATGTGCTTTTGCTACTGTTCGTTTTTTGTTCTACATGGTATCACAGCTTCAAGGTAGTTGTTGTTTCAATCAATATCCCTTGGTGAAGAGTGGTAGCTGTGCTTTAAGATGGATGTTAGTGACCGTGGTGTTTCAATCAATTTCTCCTGATTCATTTCTTTATTCTGCCATCTTATGAAAGAAGACAGAATCCGATTCATTTCTCTTTGTTCATTAAATTCCTTTCTTTGACAACATTGTTCAGTTCGATACCCAACTTTAAATGCAGGCATTATAAAGTTTATTCATTAACAGTACATAATTTGTTTAACAATTTTGTTATATTTAAGTAAAGAGTAATTTGCGCATGAATACAACTTTGAAATCAGCAACTGCCAGAACTATAATTTTGCTCGCCATGTTGCATGTTTACTAGTTCAGCTCATGGAGATAAATAACTCGGAAAACCATCAGCTCTATTATTAATTTTGAGTCAATTGTCAATTGAATCCTACTTTAAAAGTCACTTCAATTTGTTCTTTCAACTTTATGAATTGTCTCAATTCTATTCAATATTATTTGAAGGACCTAATTGTATTTTTAAAAATTACTTTTAGATCCCTATAAATGTGAGTCTGAGTCTCTTCTAAGTGCCCCAAACACAAGTAGAGGACAAAATAAAGGGCGTTCTTTTCTAAAAGAATTAGATGGTGGCAACTGCAAAAAAAAAAAAAAAAATGATTTATATGTTTAAACCAATTACACAAAAAAAAATTATATATATATATACACATAAGATTTACACCTAATGGTAAGATTTACAATATAAGACACTTGTCTTATTTTCATCAACTAACTATAGAATAATTAAATGATGTGTCTTAAATCCTACCATTGGGTGCAATACACCCAGTGTAGGCAAAACTCTCCCATATATATATATATATATATATGATTTTCACGTTTAAACCAATATATATCAGCATACTCCTTTTATCAGTTCTATTCAAGGGTGGATTCAATAGCCATTCTTGGAAGATTTTGAAAGCCTATTGTTTTCTCAAGAGTCTCTAGCCAAGCAAATGGTTGAAATATCTCTTAAATCTGAAGAAGCTAGTGTATTGCTTGCTAGGAGAAAATTAGATTTCAAAGAAGTAGGAAAGAAAAAGGAAACTAGAGAAAAAGAAGGTGTAGTTATTCTAAAAATCCCATCTGGTGCTACTGATGCGGCAAAATCAGACATATGAGAAAAACTTGTCGGCTTAAGTTGATAATGTAATTTTAGGCCCTCTCTTTTCATCCATATTAAACTTTCTTATGACTTGTCACAACACAAATTCCTTCTCATAGACATTGAAGGGTTCGGAGGCTCAAACTGAGGTTTCTACAAACATTTATACAAAAGCATTATTTTACTTTTTCAAGCAATTAATTGGTCAAGTTACAAGAATTAAAGAATCAGAACCTTTCTTATCAGCAATGCCAAGGGCCATACATATATGTATGATAATGATTTCTGGATTTCACTGTAGAATGTAACTATTTTTTTCCCCAATTAAATTCCAATCTTTATCACCGAATCATACTTAGATTTTAAAGCTTATAATGTATCATCTTTTTCTCCTTATTCATTTCTTTGTTCTGCCACCCTACAAAAGAAGACAAAATCAGATTCAATTCTCTTTATTCATTGTATTCTTTTCTTTGATTTCTTGTTTAACAGTTAACTGTTTTTTTTTCTTTTTTTTTTTTGACAACATTTTCTTAGTCGATTCCCAACTTTAATTGTAGGCATTATAGAGCTGATTCATTAACAGTACATAATTTATTTGACAATTTTGTTATATATAAGCAAAGAGACAGAGCTTGTATATTATCTTTTGACTTACAGTATTAAAAAATCACAATATTTTACCACTTGTTTCAAATTTTGCAAAAATATCTTAGTTTGGCCAATTATAGTCAAATTTAGCATAGTATGTAATTTGATCAAAATGTATTGGGTGATTTTTTTAAGATAATCATGCGTATGTTTTTTTAATCAATTTCAATGAAAGTTCAAATTATGTTAGAATTGCAAACAATTCACTAAATTGAGATAAATTTTGCCAAATTTTAAAGATAGGGACAAATTTACAAAAACTTGTTAAAATCATGTTTTTTTATTGCATGGGCCTTTTTTCCCCTTTACAAATTCCTTAAAATCTTGCAAACAAACCTTAAGATCATATAGCATATATGGAACTTTTTCTTTGATCTAAATCACTGGTATTCATAGCCTAGTAGACTCTTACTAATTCGATTTGATTTGAGTAGGACCATAAAAGTGATGTGTGTAATTTTTACAAATGTTTTGAGTTGAATTCTAATGAATTTTGAATAGTTAATTAGTTTAGTTTGGGTAGAATTTAAGTTAATTAGGAAATATTTTTAGTTTAGAGTTTTGTTTAGGATTTTATTATTTTTGGTTTAATTTTAGTCAAATAAGGAGTTTTATTTAAGTGCTTAATTAGTTTTCCCCTCTTTTGTAGGAAATTTCATTTAAAGGGATCCATAAAGAGCAAAGAATGACCTGACTGGGCTTGAGCACAGGGGTGTGCAACCAGTGTGACGTTTTGAAATCCTAACTTCAATGCAACACCACTTCAACACGACCTTGTCAATGCCACGTCAGAGAAAAGGAAGTTTTCCTTTACAAGAAGGACTAAGGAATTCAAGGGCAAATAGGTTTTCATCAAGTTTTCCTATAAAAGGGGATCATTGAGAAGGTTTAGGGATCATTCATTCTACATTCAAAAAAGCCACAAACAAGAGCTTAAGAAGGAAAACAAGGTTTTGAATATTGAAGCATCGCTTAAATGAGTTTTATCTATTCTTTTTCTTCATTCTCTAGTTATTTATTTTACGTTCATAATTTTTAGAGCCATATTTGGCTAAACTTCTTTTAGGGTTTAGGCTAGAAGTAGCTATTCTATGATGTGATTGAACACAAGTCTTTATTAATTTGATTTTCAGTTAATTCTATGTGTTGAGTTTAATGTCTTGTTATCATTCCAGGCCTGTTTGATTGCATGTTTATGGGTAAATTAACGAACGAGAGTTAGGAGAATTTATCAGCTTAAGACTCATAGGACTTAGACCACTCGACCATGAGAGTAGGCAAGCTCTATGGGGAACCATGATAGTAGGCAAGGTCTACGGTGGTAAATTAATTGTTAAGGAACTTAATGAGTTTAGATTAACTTATTAATCACGAGAGTAGGTTAAACTTTAATCTTAACATGCTTAATTAAACTCAAGAGAGTCTTTAGGTATTTTAGAACAATTACCCTTAACTGTGATCAAGGTGTTTAATAAGTATATGTTCATGATTTGATTGGAATAGTGAAACTAAACCTAAGCTCTGTGTTTTAACTATTTTATTTTCTCTTAGTTTAATTTATTTAGGTTTATATTTTATTTGCTAAATTACTTTGTTTGATTTGCTAGCTAGGAACATAAGTAGAAAAATTGGTATTCAATATTCAATCCTCGTGGGAACAATATCTTTTGTACTAAAATTCACGATCTGTGCACTTGCGGGTTTTGAACATAATAAAAAGTGGCAAAAATCTTTTAACAACTAATTTAATATAACTACATATATCAATACTTAAACTCAAGACGTGATTTAAGTGAGAATAATCTCCTACTAGCTAATTCCAACTATAGCTGGTCTATATTAAACTTTTTTAAAAGCAATATTATCGCAATTCTGAAAGATCAAAACAAAAGTACCATATATACCAAAGAAGAACAAGGCATAAAAAAGAAAAATTGTATCATTTTATTGCACAACAAAATGAACCAAAAATACATGTGAAACAACATATTAAACTACTTGAAGAATAGTACACACTGTCTGTATGACAGTAAGCAAGAGGAGAAAAGTAGCTGCAATAACAGAAATGGCACTCCAGGGGCTGTTAAAACATTTTTCCATCAATATGGCCGTCCTATTGTGCCAAGGATTTTTGTAGTATTGATCTAGTTCTTTTATGAGCTCAAAATAACCGAAATCATCATCAAGTGATACAAGATTATGCACGCTGAGTTTGTTAACAAATATTGCCGCGGCATGGCTATCCATCAGCTAGTTCTCTATGATACCATTTTTTATCAGCAATTGCACATCTTCAGGAGTATTGATAAGAAAATCCATAATGGTAATATAGTTGATCACAAAATTATCAGAGTAGTCGCACTGCTCAATTGCTTGAATATTTCTAAATAAAATTTCTGTTTGTTCACTTATTTTCCATTTCGGAATCTCTAAAATCCCTCCATTGAATTTTATGTCAAGCAAAGATTTACTGGAACTTACTTTGAACTTCACTCCTACTCGATGCAGCTCTGAGATTGTTGGTCGAACTTGCCCTTCATATATAGTTGATCGTTTTGGATTTGATAGTTGCAGACCAATTTTCAGCAGGTGAAGTAGATGTTGCACATTACTGTCATCTTCAACAAACCAATCCCATGTAATTACGTCTTTTAAAAATCAATGAACCAATTCAATCATGGAAATTGGCTTCTGATCGGGTTTGGGTTTCCAAAATCTAAACAATGCCTTAAGGAACAAGTAAGGTATTTGATTTCCCAAAAAAAAAAGTAAGGTATTTGATTTTCAATCAATAATATATCAAACCTGATATCATTCATCCTACGTTGATAAAATAAACATCCGATTTTCAATATTTGTATTTTAGTTATTCATTTGTTCCTTGCTATTTCTGTTATATAAAGCTTATCTCTTAGTTGTTTATTATTCTTGTTGTAACCTATATAATCAAGAGCTATACAGAATATACGAATGAATGTAAATACTATCTCTTTTCTCTATTTCACACATCTACAGCCTGAACCTGTTCATGGTATCAGAGCTTGTCTCTAATAGCGGGTCAAATTGTTCCAACCTCTGCATCTCTACCTTCTTTTTCTACTACAGCTACCAATCATACCCTCTCCATCAAACTGACTTCCTTTATTATTTAACCTGGAAAAATCAGTTCCAGCCATTGTTAAATTATCAAAAACTGTCAGCTCTAATCGATGGTACATCACCAACACCACCGGCAACCGTAACCTCTTCAACTGATAACAACCAAGAAATTCCCAATCCTGCATTCATCGATTGTATCGAAAGGATCAGCTTCTTCTCTCATAGATTTTCTCTTCACTTTCTCAGGAGGTGTTTCCCTAAGTAATAGGAATGACATCTGCATATTTAGCTTGAAAGGCATTAGAGAGTGCCTTTGGAAGTGTTTCTCAAAACCGTCAGCTACAACTTCATATCGAGCTTCAGGAATTAAAGAAAAACGATATGACTGTAACTCAATATCTCCAAAAGGCTAAGACTTTAGCTGATGAACTTACAGCCTCTGGTCGACCACTTTCCAATGCCGAGTTCAATGCAATCATATACCGAAACCTTGGACCAGATTTTCATAGTCTGATTACTGTCTTGAATCAATGACCAACCCCAATTTTTTTTAAGAGCTTTATGGTCAGCTCATTGCACATGAAATCCTCCTTCGTAATTTATGTGAACCTCCTCTTGCAAATATTACAACTCGACAACATTATTCTACATCACAGCAGTCCTATTCGGTGAACTCTCATATGCCTAATAACTCTCATCAACATTCTTCCTCTACCAATAATTCTCGGTTTCATAATGGAGGACGTCGACCAAGAGGACCATGTCAAATATGTGGTAACAAATACCATACTGCGGATCGTTATCGACGTCGCTATGCTTCAAGACAACCATTTTACCCACCTCAAGCCAATATTGGTATGGCTGCTCCTCTATTGCCATCTCTGCCAATGATGCATCATCACTCTGCTCCATTTTCTTTTGAACCAAGTGGTTCTTGGTACCCGGACACTAGAGCCACCCACCACATGACTGCGGACTCTCAAGTTCTTCACAATCCTACTCCTTACACTGGTAATGATCATATCACTGTTGGTAATGGGCATACTATTCCTATCACACATACAGGTACATCTTCTAATCCTTCACTATATTCTAATAGAATTTTTAATCTTAACAATGTGTTTCATGTTCCTCAAATTACCAAACCTCTACTTCTGGTCATAAATTCACTACTGATAATGGTTGTTTCTTTGAATTTTGGCCTCACCAATTTCTTATTAAGGATCATCAACCCAGGACATCCTGTTGCGTGGCTGGAGTAAAAATGGACTCTATGTGATGCCTCTTATGCCTCCTATCCCCACCAAACAAGCTTTGAATGTCACAACTTCTTCTTTTAATGAATGGCATGCTTGCCTTGGCCATCCTCAGAAGAAAATTGTTTCTCAAATTCTCAAGACAAATAATTTACCTATTTCTTCTTCTAATACAGTTTTAAATTCATGTTCTTCTTGTCGTTTAGGGATATTTGCTCATTTACCTGTTGCATCTGTTGAGCATAGTACAACTGCTCCTTTTGAAATTGTTCATTTCGATGCCTGGGGTCCTGCACCTATGACATCCAGTAGTGGTTTTTGTTATTTTATTTTATTTGTAGATTACTTTACCCGGTATACCTGGGTTTATTTTCTTAAAAATAAAAGCAATGTTTATTCAGTGTTTCTTGAATTTGAATCTTTGATTAAACGTCAATTTCAAGCTTTTATTAAGGCTTTTCATTCTGATTGGGGTGGCCAATATTCAAAATTTAATCGCTGTTTTAAACAGACTGGCATAATTCATCAGATTGCCTGTCCTTACACTCATCAATAAAATGGTCTTTCTGAATGCAAAACTCGTCACATTGTTGACACTGGTCTCACTATAATACCGCATGCTCACGTTCCCCTTTGTTTTTAGTCTTATGCATCGCAAGTGCAGTTAATAATATCAATTCCATGCCAACTCCAATTTTACAAAACAACAATCCAATTCAAAAATTATTTAAACGTACACCCAAATACATTGAAACAAAGGTATTTGGTTGTGCAATTTTTCCTTATCTCCATCCATACAATCAAAATAAATTTTCTTATAGAAGTAAACAATATGTCTATTTAGGTCTCTCTTCCTCTCATGTAGGTTTTTATTGTCTTGACATTAAAACAAATCGTGTATATGTATCAAGACTTGTCCACTTTGACCAATAAGTTTTTCCATACAAAAATCGTTCCATGCCATTTCAGCATTCTGATTCGCCACACTCTCCTTGGCTTACACAGTCCATTCTAACTACTTCGGCCCCATCAGGTATGATTCTTATCCCTTTTTCTTCTTTATCTATCCCACCCTTATCTCTATATTCAACTACCCCACCTACCCCATTTTATTACCAACCCGACCCCGCTACCCTTCCATCCTCATCCCTTCTTTCTCACTCACCTACTTCTACTTTATCTCCAACTCCTTCTCCTGACCTCAATATAATTGTTGATCTGACCAGATACGTTCCTACCACTACCCAAACCCGACCCCACATCTTCTACTACTAATCCTACCCAACCCGACCCCCACCTTTTCAACCCAATCCTAACCATACCTACCCCATACTCCTTAGACCATCCACCATGACCAAACATCGAGCTCTTGTTGCCCTTCAAACTAAACCTCACCTCAATTTTCTGGAACATGAATCATGTTTCTTTAAAGATGCTATTAAATATCATGAATGGAAAGAAGCAATGGACCAAGAGATGACAACCCTTTCCACAAATAAAACTTGGAGTCTTGTGCCTAAACTTCCTGGAGCCAATATAATTGATAATAAGTGGATTTATCGCATTAAGAGGCATGCTGATGGCACTATCTCTCGCTACAAGGCTAGGTTAGTGGCCAAGGGATTCACACAATTATCAGGCATTGACTATAAAGAGACATTCAGTCCTGTGGTTAAAGCCACTACGGGTTCTCATTACTCTTGCCACAATGCATCAATGGCTTATGAGATAATTGGATGTTTCTAATGCATTTTTACATGGCCATATTACAGAGGATCTCTACATGTCTCAACCACAAGGATATGTTGATAGTGCTTTTCCCACTCATGTGTACAAACTTCATCGGTCTCTCTATAGTCTTAAACAGGCCCCTCGTGCCTGGTTCTCTCGTTTGACAACTTTTCTCAAATCTCTTCAGTTTATTCCATCCAAAGCTGATAATTCTTTGTTTATTTTGAAACATGGGACTAATGTTATTTTTCTTCTAGTTTATGTTGATGACATAGTGATCACAGGCTCTTCTCTTCCCATGGTCACCAACATTATCTCCAAACTTCGAGCTGAATTTCCTGTTAGAGACATGGGGCAACTCCACTACTTTTTGGGTCTTGAGTTAGACATCCAGCCCACGGGTACAAAATTATCACAACAAAAATACATTGGTGATCTCTTGGCTCGGCATGATATGTTAAATTGCAAACCTTGCTCCACCCCTATGGCAGTCTCTCCTCCATTGTCCAAACATAGTGGTGAATCGATTCTTGAAGTTGATGTGTATCGTCAAATTGTGGGTGCTCTTCAGTATGTTACTATCTCTCGGCCGGACATTTCTTTTAATGTGAATAAATTATGTCAGTACATGCATGCTCCCACTGACACTCCTTGGAAAGCTTTAAAGTGTCTATTGGGGTATTTAAAAGGTACACAATCTGTTGGCTTATTTTTCTCCGTTCACTCTACTCTTTCTCTTCATTGCTATTCGGATAGTGACTGGGGTGGAGATGTGGATGATCGTCGCTCCACAAATGGTTTTGGTATTTTTCTTGGCTCTTCTTTGATTTCTTGGTTATCTAAGAAGCAACCAACAATTGCTCGTTCTTCTACTGAAAGCGAGCACAAAGCAATTGCAAATGCCACTTTTGAACTTATTTGGCTTAAAGGTCTTTTTTGTGAACTTGGTTTTCCGATTCAGCAAGCCAATATGTGGTGTGATAATGTGGGAGCAATCTATTTGAGTTCCAATGCAGTTTTCCATGCTCGTACCATGCATATTAAGTTGGATTATCATTTTGTTAGGGAACAAGTCTCTAATGGTTTTCTTCAGATTCAATTTCTTTCCACTCATGACCAACTTGCTGATGTGTTTACCAAACCCATGTCCGTTTCTCGTTTCGAATTCTTGTGTCTGAAACTTCAACTCACTTCCGGTCATGGGATTGCCGGGGGATGATAAGATAAACATCCGAGTTTCAATATTTGTATTTTAGTTATTCATTTGTTCCTTGCTATATCTGTTATGTAAAGCTTATCTCTTAGTTGTTTGTTATTCTTGCTGTAACCTATATAATCAAGAGTTGTACACAATATATGAATGAATGTAAATACTGTCTCTCTTCTCTATTTCGCACATCTACAGCCTGAACCTGTTCAATGCGTTGTTTATTAAATATACGATCACTTTCATTCCAGTCGGTCCAATACCTCTTCAGCAAGTACTCAATTATGAACGTCGCATCCACCAGCATTATCTTCACCATTAAGAAGGATTGCTTGCTTCCTCTCATCTCGAAACTCCTTGGTTATTACATCATTGCTACCTTCACCACTGTCAAAGTCCCCCAGGTTTATAAATCATCCATTCTTTTTTGTTTTTTAGATAATATAACTCATCCATTCTTGATTTATCACGAATTGTGCCTTCAATTTAGTAAAAAAAGAAAATAAGGAGCCCATCTCATTGCATGATCGCCACATCAACAACTCCTTTTATTTTTAATTTTTTTTAAAAAAAAGAGGTCACGTCAGAAGGAACTAACAACGTTGAGAATTGTCGTGAAATCGATCAGAGACTTAAATCTTCTAAAAAATTTAATTCTGTACATTTTTGGTAAAAAAAAAAAAAAAAGGTTCGGGCATATATGGACTAAACATTAGGGACATAAATGCACCTTTGCCCTTTTTTATATACCAATAGACCCTTGGGAGAGGACGGTTTGGTTTTTTTTTTGTTTGTTTGTTTTTTTTTTTTTTTTAAGGTGAAAAAGATGTTTAATCTCTTGATGATAAGGGATTATTATTATTATTTTGATAAGCAGATTTTTTATCAATAATAATTTAAAATAAAATTTATTATTATTATTTTTTTGATAAGCAGATTCTTTATCAATAATAATTTAAAATAAAATTTAGGATGATGATACCAACTATATCTCAACTGGTTTCCCCAAGAACAAACTCTGTACTAAGTTTAAAAGCTTGGAAAAAATTTACAAAAAAAAAAAAAAATAAAAAGCCAGGGATAGAACAAACACTAAGACCACCACATTGATGCTCTGATTTTAAAGTTGAATGGAATTTCTCAAAGAAAAAAAAAAAAAAGAATGGAACTGAATTGTTGCTTTTGAAGTATTTTTAAGTTAAGTTGTATGTCAATATAATTGGACTAAATCTCTTTATTTTTAAATAATTTTTTATTAAATATTAGAAGCAAGCTTTATGAATATCAAGATTCAAATCCATCATTATTATTATGATTAATTTTTTCCCACATATATTGGAGGATAAAGATTCAAAGCCAAGATCTATACTTCTCATGTTGGTAGTGGGTCATACACTTTTGAAGTGAACTGATTACAAATTAAAAGTTGAATTCAAGCCTAGCGAAGCTGAAAGGACAGGCGTCTGCACACATTAAACAATATAATATCAGAAACATATGTGGGCAAAACATGATAAATTCTTATGAAAATAGTTTTTCTTTTTCAGCTATAACCTGCTTCTGCAGGGTTCATTTTATGGTTGGTCACTGAAATTTTTACTTAATTGCATTTTAGTTACTAAAACTTCAATTTGTTTCTATTTGAACACACAATTTTATAGTTGCTGTACGAATTATGCCTATATATTAAGAATAAAAAAAAAAAGATTGAATTTTTTTAATGATAGTAACTGACCTGAATTCCACGATTTATTTTTTGCATCAATCCTCCAATCCTCACTGGAAATCTTCCAATTTTTTCTTTTTTTCCTGAACTGAGAAGGTCTGCTTCAATGGTCTTATGCAGCATTTTGAGCAGGTCCGAGTACGTTGGTGTAGGGTTTTTCTTCAAAATTTCTACGAAAGCATATGTGAAAGCACCATTTATTACCTTTCCAAAGCTCTGCATCAAGGTCGCACATACGTAGCTTCATTTTTCAGAATAATTATTCATGGAGAGATAAATTATCAACTACATAACCATTTAGACTGAATTTGGCAACTTTATACAAAAGCTAAGATGATATTTCTTCAAAAAGACTGAAAAAATGAAGCTTTTTTTCAAAGATCTTAAGGAGCGCTTGGTTTGTACTCCGGAATTAGAATCAAAATCGAAATGGGAAGAAATGGGAAAGGGAATGAAAATTTGAAGAAAGTGTTAGGTTCTCTAGAGAATGGTAATGAGAACGAGAATGAGAATCAAATATCATTTAACTAAAATATTTTTTATGAAAAAATATTTTTGTAAGAATCAAAATCGAAATGGGAAGAAATGGGAAAGAGAATGAAAAATTGAAGAAACTGTTAGGTTCTCTAGAGAATGGTAATGAGAATGAGAATAAGAGTCAAATATCATTTAACTAAAATATCATTTAACTAAAATATCTTTTATGAAAAAATATTTTTGTAATTATTTTTTATGCATAAAAATTTAACACTATAATTATTTTTATATATTAAAAATTAATATTGTAATTATGTATGATAAAATATTTTAAAAATATTTATTTTTAAAATATTATTATAATTTTTTTAAAAATTATAAAAATTATTTACTTTTGATAAATTTTTTTTATTCAAACATTTAATGTATATTTTTATTAATTTATATGTTTTGTTTATAATTAAATTTTTAAAAAATAAATGTTATTATTTAATGTTTGACTAATTTATAATTGATTTGACTTTATTCCCAATGAAATCAAAAGTCATTCCTTAAGAACAAGAGGGCAATAGTGATTTTATTGATGGGGAAATCACATTCCCATTTCCATGTTAATTTTAGCCAACCAATTCGTCTATTTCGATTCCAATTTCCACCCTTATTTTTTACCAAACAAATGAATCCTAATTTTTTTTTTTTAACAACATGGCTTCTTAATACCTTTGTAGGAATCATGACTATTAATTTTTAGTGTTACTAGTTGGTAGCATAGCACCGTGATTGAATTTAAAATTTTGAGGTGCCAAGGCATCAACCTAAACGAATTGGTTAAGGCATCATTGCCCTTTAAGACTTTAAATTCATAAACAGATTCTTCTATAAATCAGACCTAGAAGTTTAGTCATATCTCATTAGAATCATAATTATATTGGACAATAAAACTTTAAAACACAACATTAGTTAGAATTACCGAAAGTGGAGTGATCATAGCAAATGAATGATACAGGGGTGGGGTGGTCTTACTGTTTTATCTCCAGCTATTTGATCATCATCACAAGCACTGATGCAAATTGCCAATCCACCATTTTTGGGATTCTTACCAGAAGCTAATCTGATCCCCCACAATTTCCTGGCAATAAATTTGGATATTTCAATTTAGTGCCATAAATTAACAAAGAGAACGTAGCCACTTACAGGTTAGTGTATAATTAGGTGTGTTAATTATGTTGTCTAAGTGACAAGGATTTTGAATTTCTTTAAATCTTATTTGGTTCAATTCTATTAAGGAATTGATTTCATTTTTAAATAAATTCTATATAAAATTTATTTTCAAATGAATTTTGTGTTTGGTTTAAGTAAATATTATATACAATAAAATCATTTGAAATTCCTAATAATTTTTTTAGAATTTGGTTTAATAAAAAAATTCCAAAAAATTAAAAAAAAAGTTGAAATTGAAAATGAATTCTGTAAAGTTTTCATTTAAACAAAAAAATACTTATTTGAATTTGTAAATAAATTATACTAACCCTTATGAGATACACTGACTCAAATTCCAAATTAGTAGGAGCCTGAAGATCAAGTAAAAAGTTGAAACTTACATTTCTTCTTTAACAATGGTATAGACAATCTGAAGATTAAGTATGGTTCCACTATGTGAAGCATCAACAATAGCATGAAGGGTGACACCTTTTGGAAGCGGCAAGACAATGGTTGAATTAATATCAGAATTATGAATCATCCCTTGTTCCATGAAATCAACTGGACAAATAGCTACAGGATGTGTCAGTCCACTGGGTTTTCCGAGACCGGAGAAGTAGAACACTAAGGAGTCACCGGTCCGGCAATCATCCACAAGCCAGTTTAATGATGTCAAGATGTTCTTCCTTGTAGGAGGAACGTTCTCATTTTCTACAACAACGCAACCAACTTGCAATAAATAACAGAAGAAAGATAGATGTCGTATTAATTTAACACATTAAAACTAATTATAGCTTATTGGTAATTTATTTATTTATTTTTTTTTTTTGAGAATCTTATTGGTAATATGATACCAGTGAGAATGATGATATTGTCTGGATGGTAACCATAGCTATGAATCAACAAATCTCTCATAAGATTTACATCATTTATAGCTCTCTTAAGCTCATACTCTGTATTCGCATATGTTACCCCAACAAGCACAGCACGTTTTGTCATCGGTCTATTCGCTAGCTGCTTAGAAATCAAAGGAAAATACAATTAGGCTGGTAAGCAATCAAATAGTCATTGTCAAGCATCTTTTTCCTTAAGTAACGATTCACCAATTCTAAGTCGGATGGGCGGAATATGAAGCCAATTCTGCTATTCAACTTTCACTTACTTTACAATGAAGATAGCAAGAGCAAAGGAAACTTTACTAGCATTGTTTTTTTACCAGAATTTTTAAATTTACAGTGACTTTTTTTTTTTGAACTCTAACTGTTCCGTATATCATAAGACACATTTTTTTGTGTTGTTTTTCTCTTCGACGACGTTGGACCACCCAAAAAACTCTTAGATTTAAACACAACCTCCTCTTCCTCATGGAGGAGCTTGAAGCGAACAATTATACTCCATTACCGACAATGCCATTGTCACCTTGTTACCAGAATTATTTTGATTTTGACAAGATGAAACGGAAGAAAAAATAGAAGTAGAGTGACGATGAAGAAGAAAGTTGCAACCATGTTAGAGAGGATTCATTAGAGGTAATTGTTTTGATTTTGACGAGATAAAATAGAAGAGTGATGATGAAGAAGAATTGTTGTGTATGACTTCATATATAGCAGTAAGTGGACAGATGAGTTGAAAAGTCAGGACTACTATATTATGTTTCGTTTGTGAAATATGAAATATATAATTAAGGACAAAACTTTGCCCGTTTGAAAGAATTTTCTATTGATTAGTACGTTATTTATTTGACGTGTGCAAATTATTAATTTAAGATCAGAGAGTATATTGAAAACTTTTGTATAAAAAAAATAAGGATAAAATAAAAATAAAAAAGAGAAAAAATATAAAAAATATAAAAAAGAAAAAAGAAAAAAAGAAAGGCAAAACTGAAATAAAAAATAAAACAAACTGGTGTTTCAGGTAAATTTCTCTTTTTTGAGAAAAAAAAAATTTCTCTTATTTTTAAGCATTGGAAAATAATTTTCCATTCTAAGGACGAGAAGTTAGTTTTTCTTGTTTTTAAATTATTTTCTGTTAACTAACAATTTATTTTTCTTTAACTTATTTTCTTTGGTAATCCAAACACCATAAAATAAATGAAACTATTTTCCGCAAACAAATAGAGCCTTAATGCAAGATTACTAGTGTTGTTCATATATATATATATATACAGCCTGTGATTGAAAGGCCATAAAATTACTTGGTAGGCCTCTATATTTGCATGGGAAATAAAAAATTTCAGGGGCAAAAGTATAATAAAAAAATTTATCATTTTACATGTTATGTATCACTATCCAATTTTTAATAGACAAAGATAACTCAGTTTAATTTAATTTATTTTCCACTATAAATTGGAAACTAAAGCTAAACAAAACTAAGGTTTGGTACTAAAGCTAAACTAAACTAAGGTTTGGTAAATAAATATATAAGTAATGGTTTGAAAACCAATTCTAAGTAGTTTATTCTCTAACAAAAGCCTGAGAATTGCAACATGAAGAATTAACAGTTATGACGTACCTTTGGTATTGCACAAGAAATATGAAGATCAATGTTGCAGCCATAACATTTGTAGCTAATGAACTTTCCATATTCGTTACAAGCAAAGCATTTAAACTCAAAGTTCAACCAAAATGGCATTATCACAAAGCTAAGCGGGTGTATGTGCTTATCATATACCAAAATCGTTGGCAGAAGCCGGCAATTGATATGCGTTTGGAGTAGACAGTTGTTGCAATCCGAGGAATAGTCATCACAACCATTGCATTTGTTCTCTTCTGGGAAACCATACTCTGTTGGATGTGATTTTACATACAAAGGACACTTTTCCGCTATCATTTGTGGCTTAGGATCAAATTCAGCACATGATTTGTGAAGAATGAAATCATCGCACACGACGCATTTATAAGTTGGGCCGGAGATGGGTTTTTGACAGTAACTACAATTGAATGGTTTCCCAGAACCATCAGCCATTTTGGGCTCTGTAGTGAATGAGAACTCGTGGGCATGCGCTTGTGTGAAAAATCTTTGAGGGATGGCAAGTGCTTTCGGTACTTGGGACTGAGAATTGTCTGATTTGCTTTCAACTTCTTCATGAAATTTCATTGCCGCATCAATGACTGCAGGAGCAAAGTCTTTCACTATAAATGGCTTTGAGGTATCGATACTAAGGACTGGAGCATATCCAACCTCATAATCATGGTCCTGATTGGCACTTCCATTTGTGCAGTGGACAACGATCAAATGAGCTCCTTTGGAATCTGCTAGCTCCGACAAGTGGTCGACGTGGGTTTTCTGAGAGAGTGAAGAATTAATGATAACTTGAAGCTTCAATTGGAGTTGGGTTTCAGTAATTTTGGTTACAATTTGGAAAGGTGACTCATCAGAAAAATTGGTAGAAGAAGTTGAAGAAGAGGTTTCGAAAGC
>CATIWK010366080.1:0-16482 GCA_949634005.1 Mallotus japonicus
TGTGAAATAAGGTATTTGGCCATTAATTTTTGTGCATTCCTAAGCTCTGCTTTTTCTTTTGAAATATTTTTAGTACAAGAGTTTCATATTACATCACGTTTCCTGAGAGGCCATGATAAAATAAGCCTCTATCTCTTCTTTTCCACTTGTTTCTCTTTCAAATCCACAGTATGTAACTTTGCTTGATCGGAGGTAAAAAAAAAAAAAAAAAGTAAGCTGATCTCAACATCCAAGCTTGAAACTTGGCAACGAAAGATATTACCAACCAGGACAAACAGTGAGCTGCTGCTCAATAATAATTGAGATGACCTTCAACTACTCCACAACTAATAGAAAACTTGAGACGCATAATATTCGCTCTCATTAAATACAGGTCTTAGATCCTCCTTGCACATGAAATCCAAAGGGAAAGAGACAAGATGCCCGCGCACTGACTGCAATCTCTCCATGGGATCACTTCTTTTTATGTCTCCATTTTGATAAGATTCAAGCTTTTCAGGGGCAAGTCCTAAATCTATAGTAGTGTGGCCAAGTTTTTCCTTCCAAAAGGCCATGTTTTGTCTAAGTGCAGCTCTGGAAGTAGGCAAGTAGTCAGCATAACAGAGAGGAATAGAAGGGGAAAATTTGGGTGGGGGAAGAGGAAAGATGCATACCTGGAATGCATAAGATCATTGGGAATGCAAGAGAAAACATCCTGGTAGATTGTGGTATTCATCTGTCAAATAAATTACACCAGTAACACGACTGTTAATATCAGAACTAAATTCAGTGCAAGATGCAAATACAAGTCAAGGCTCCTTTTTGAAGCATTTGACCTGGGTTCAGTTGTGCTAAATGAGACTGCACAACCACTTAATGAGCTGAAACAACCATAAAAAGAGATTACTAAATAATGAGCAGGCTGGCTGTTCCATGGTTTAATTATGGTCCAAGAAATGTGACCAGTTTGTACATAGTTGGAACAGCCAAGCAGTTTTGGCCAGTTTTTGGGTGCTTCAGAAGAAAAATTATTTCAATTGGTTCCTGAATACATGAGCACAATAACAATCAGAATTTCCCTGTAATCATTTTTTGTTTGGATATGCAGTAAAGCTATATACTAAAACTTGGCTGAATCAATACCAATTTCAAAAGCTTTCATTCGTTAAACCAAGGATTTGCATGCAAAAGTATAAACTGTCAATTACTCTGCAGAAATCAAGTAGTTCTACTTCTCACCTTTGCAGTTGCGATCCAGATGTCTTTGTATGTCGAATCAATTACTGGATCTATTATTTGCTTCATCTGAGATTAAAAGAGGAAGAATTCAGTATCAGCATAGAAATGACATAGGCCACATCTTCAACTGTCTAGTAGTCAATATTTTCGCAGTTATGCATACTAACCTCATTGGCACGAAGACCAAGATGTTCCGACCACAATGAAAGACGAAGACTCAGAGAAAACTTTCCAGCTTTCCGATGTTTCCCTCCCATAAATGAGTCAACCATATCTTTGTCTTCAATAAGTACACCAATCTAAAATTACAGATACTGTAGCAGCTCAGAAACATCTCCTAATAAGTGTGAATAATTTCTTCATATTTTGTTGCCACATATTAATAAACAAATGCAATGTGAAACCTTAATAACAGAAGTTAAAATGTAATCAAGAATCTGAGAGTTTCAAAATTCAATGCAGCTCACAATTCTTGATGATGGGAAAAACAAAGTTGTTTAAGACCATCCTTTAAGTGGTTAAAGCTTTTCAAGTGTGTGCCACAGTATGAAGTCTATCAACCTTAAACTTTCAGATTGCCATATGTTACGAGCAACCGACAGAGAGCATAGCATTAAAGTCAGATCAGGACCATGATTTCTAAACCATATCACTAAAGGTAAAAATTTCAGATAGGAGAACAAAACTATTGCAAAAGAAATGTGAAATAAAGGGATACCTCAGAATCTCGTGAACCAAGCAAACTCCTATCATTAATGTTAGCTGATCCAATCAAAGTTGCAGTGTCATCAATTATCATAATTTTACTATGGACATACACCTGCATGGACGATAAAAGAATATGATTGGAATCATTTTACATACTATCACTTAGATGCTTCACATTGTGGAAGCAAGATTTTCAAACAAGAAACAAAATATTTTGACAAAATAAAATACAAAATAGTTAGATGTATGCATGCAGGTCAATACCTGACTGGTGGCCAGTGGACCACCATCAAACAGTTTCCCATAAGCTCTAAGACCGTAAAAAGAAATGTAGTCATATGTTTTTGGACCAAGAACATCATAAAGGTTATGCAATATTGAATTCTGTCCTCTGCAAATGGTTCGGTATTGCCAATGCATTATTGCTCTCACAGATGCAGCACCACTATCATCCACACCTCCCTGTTAAACTAAAAATTCAGTGTTTAAAAAGAAAAAATATATAAATACAAAAGTTGTAATTTAAAGAGCTCAATCAAGAATATGAACCTGAAAGCCAGGAATCAGAGGTATCACAATAATAACCCTGAAACACTTCTTCTCATTGTATGCTCGCATAATACGCCGATACAATGATTCTAACACACGATTCTGAATAATTTCATCTCCTGAAAGACCTGATATAAAAAATTGATTCTGGGAACAGGTTGCCCAAGAATTAAGCATAAGTCAGGAAAAGGAAATAGCATGTTAGAGACTTCCACAAGCCTCGTTGACCTGAAAGTCTAAACCTCCATAGTGACAAGAAAAATTTAAAGCTGGAAACAATATGTGCAAGGTTATTGATTAAGCTATTTTGTTGTTCAATAGCAAGACCATGGGTTAAGTATTTATGATGCAAGTCTGTTGAATTCAGTCCATCCACAAATGATTATACCTCGATATATATAAAGTGCTCTGCTCTTTCAATGAGAGAACAATAAGCGCAGTGAATACTCTCTTCAATTTGGCTTGTTCCAGCAGACCACTGGCTCACACTCCGTATAACCTGAAAATGAGAGGAGATTATTGAAGGTAGAAAATACAGACCAAGTAATGCTAGTGGAATAGGTAGAGTAATATTAATGGACAACACTAAGTGTACTGTGATTAGAATGTAAATTTGTTTCAACATAGAATACTAAGAATATCAAACCTTTTCTGTTATATAACTACAATCAATAAACCCCCACAAAGGCTACAAAAGCACCATTTTTAATAGCATTCAGAACTCTTAAGTTTGCTTTACAAGCTAGCAACCCAATGCCAGCATGAGGTTTTTTTTATTATAAGAAGATTTTCCTAAGTACATCTGTCAAGCCTTGATTACTTTAAAATCTTTGTTTCCCAACGTACTTAACAAAATAAACAATAGGCTGCTGTTTGGGACAACTTCAACCAAACATGAAAAAAAGTACCCAAATTTCGCCCTTGTTTTATATAACCAAAGTTCAATTAATGCGTAGGATGCTAACCAGACAAAAGTTAGTAAAATTAAGTTGAATGAGCAGGAAATTAAACTACTGGATCCTTGCTAAGTTACTGAGACCAATACCAGTAGGTTCCCAATATTTGGTAAAAAAAAATCAGAATTTATAAAACAACCCACCTGACAACGGCAAGAAGTACGTGGACCAACTTGCCCAGTTTCATCTCCAAGACCAATCTGATCTCCCCGCTCTTGGGCCTCCCACCACTCCAAATCTGAAGTTTTGTTACCAGACTCTGGCAATATGTCAGCAGATATTTTCACATGAAAATCCAAGACATCATGCTCATCTACAAAGCCTTTCATTGGCATATCTGGAACTACAGCTTCAACTTTGGACTTTCGGAAGGCAAGAGAGAGACTTCTGCCTGGCGTTGGTTCCAACCCATTTAATTTTGGGCCTCCACCAGAGCCATCTGTTCCCTCTGTTTCTTGAGGCAATAGCAGAGGGATATCTTGTAAAGATGATCTAGATGAAAAAGAATCTTCCCTTTTAATGCCTTTATGATAATCTTCAGCATTTCTTTCAACATCCAGCTCCTTGCTGCTTCCCCTATAGTGTGGAATAACCATGTGATGCTGAGGCATAAGTAGAGGAATAGCATCCTCATACAGGGCCTTATTTCTCTGGAAAAATACAAACTTAAATTAACATTACAAGGATGCTACAACTTTTACAAGGAATAGCCATACTTGTTGGAGCTAGTTATTCACCTTTGCATAGTTCCAACGCTGAACAAAGTGCCTAGCCACATCAAGACATGGCGGCCCCCATAGGGCACAGTGGACATCATGCCAAGGCATTCGAGGATATTTTCTACGATCCAGTTCATCTTTCATTGTATCTTCCCAAGAATTTGGTTCAGACTCCCTGCCATATAAAAGTGAACTTTTATTACATTTTCCAATAATACACAAAGCCTGCTTCCAAACAACTACACTAATGCTCCAACTGGAAAGCATGTTGATTAGTGTCACTGAAACCCTAAAGAACAGATGTTTAGCTTCTCTCAGCTTCTCTGAACAGATGTTCTATAGAGCCTAGATATAGGGAGGAATAGTAGATCATGCTGTCATCATTGGCAACACATAAAACATTATGTTCCCATTACAAAAGTCGCTGACCAGAAAAGATTAAGATCACAAGTGATCATGAGCAGGTCACTTTTATTCAATCATCTCGCTCTCTAAATGTCCATTCAACATTCTGCAGGACAGCATTAACTTACCTTGGATTATAATAATCCTTTCCAGGCCAGATAGAAGGAGGACAATCACCCACTCTGTGTTCACATGTGTCATAACGGCCAAAACACAAGTCCAATCCTCCAATAAAACAAATCTGGTAATCAACAATGACAAGTTTTTCATGGTGGGACCTACGGATAACATAAATACATATCAGAAATTGAAGGAACCATTCCAACAAAAGTAAAGCAAAAATCTAGTGCTCACAGACACTCTTAAAAGGGTTGTAGAAGTACATACCAAAGGTAAACACCACTAGAAAAGTGATCAGGATAACGCAAAACTCTCACATTCTCATGTATGCTAAGAAGCTTTCTCTTGCTATACACACTGTTGATCTTCAAAGCAAGTGCCAGCTCCTTATAAAGAAGAATGTATATCTGCAGTGAGAAGAGTTGTATTGTATCAATATTCATCAAAAAGAGTTGGAAAAAAAAAAGTCTCAAAGGAACAATAGAAACAATTCATAATGCATAATCTTAGGCTTCAAATCAAAACAATTGAACTCTCTTTATAAGGCACTTAAGTAGCAACAGTGACAACATTAACAAAGAAACTGATGGGTACCTGCACTCCTTGCTTAGCCTTGTCTTCCAGCAAAGCATCGAGCCTTGAGTATGCATGGGCATGAAAAGGGCGTCGTAGATAAAGTTCTGGACAGAGCCACCAGCCACAAATAAATATCTGCACAAAATTTTTAAAAATCCAACAGTAACTTTAAATTCAATTGCAAAAATAGTAATTTTGACAACTAATGAATTCTATGTGCTCAAGCTGAGAAAGACAGACCTCTGATTTAGCATCCTCAATCGATAAACAAATGGCATCAAAAGCTGCTCTGCCATCTATGAACCATTGAGCCTGACTATTATCTTCAGTTAAACCTCTGGGAGGAGCATAGGAGCCAAAACGATGAGGATGACACCAACCTTCAGGGGGCCTAAGTCCAGCATCATTAATTGCAGCAACCCAATCTTTAGCTCTAGCACCAGTCTTGGTTCTTAACTTTATGCTTCGCATACCACATGTGACCTTTGAATGTTGCAATCATCTGTTAGCAAGTGCAATTATCTGTGTGGTACATTATGATAATGAATCCCCTAAAATCAACTACTTTCAGTGAAGAGGTAACATCCATCACAAACTAGAACAACTTTTCGCAGACTCTGTAATAAAATTTTTAAAAAATCCTAGCAAGTTGAAGTGAACTTACAAAGTTTCTAAAAGCTTTAACTAATAACAATAAAGACTACTCATTCCCGGCATGAAAGAATCCCGTAAATTTCAGTAGAATATTTTATGCGTAAAAGGCTGTTCGTATACATAATTAATTAGATGCGATATTAATTAGTTTGATTCTGTTTTCTTCCGTGCCTTTTTCTGTTTTCTGTTTTCTGTTTAATTAACGATACACAGAGGATGTATTGTATGTCATCTGCAAACCAAAACAGATCAGCAACTTTTCGCTTGATATATTTCAAAAAGCCCATTAATCCAATAAACTCAGCGGATATGTTGAGCCACAATACCAGCAAAGTAGTAGGATAACCATGTAAAAACTGTGTCATTAAAATTGTAGAAAAATTTCAAGAAGAGACGTTCAAATGCATCCTACAGCAGTAGCACAAAAGAGAGCAATAATCCACGATAAAGGAAAAATGCAAGTGCTGCTTACCTTAAATGCATGACGCAAAGGATTGCGTTCCTTTGTTTCCATTGCTAATGATATTCGGCCCTCACCACTACCATCTGAAGCTGGTAGTACATCAAAAACAATTATATCTAAAGGTTTGTTATCAAATGGATCAGCCAGCAGGGCCAAGAATCCAGGTTTTAACACAGCCCACACCTGCAAAAATCATAAAAAAAATAAAAATAAAATTGTGTGATTCTCTTGTTGGAGAGGCTGTAGAAAATAGAGCAGTCCAATTATTCCACCATACTTTAGCCCCTAAGCCTCCACTAAGCTATCGGAGTTGAATGACCCTCTCCCAAGGTTATTGATTGGTTTCCACCCATGAAATGAGACTTTATTTGAAAAATAAATTAAAGACTGACAAGAGAATTTTATATCATAAACAGCAAGACTGAAGTTATTTGTAAACCACCTAAGTGATGACAAAGATAAGATATGAGATAGACCCTCATGTAAGTGTTGTGGTATCTAAATGTGCACTTGCATACTCATAAGAAAAATTGGCATTAAATATGTAGAATTTTCCTAAAAATGAAAGGCAATTATTTGGCAGCACATGTCAGACATGAAAATGTATCTGCATCTGGATGCACAAATGGGTATGAACTGTCAACATAGTTCCAAGGACAAGTTGCATTACCTTCTGCCAGTTGTCATTACAGCAACTAAACCAATGACAAGCACAACATTTCACAGATTCATCATTCGTTGGAATCGGTGGTAGGTGCCTTGCCATAACATAATCTTCTTTCAGCTTAGGGCCATATTCTGGAGAAAATGACAATTTAGAGACCTCCAAAAATTTGCAAACCTACAATATAAATTTCCCATTGTGAAGAACAAGTATCGACGACAACAACAAGGTAAGGAACTAAGGGAGATTTACAGAAAAGAATTTTCAAATGCTTAAGAATAAGAAAACACTTAAACATTAAACCTTAACAACAATGACTTGGAAATTATCTGTGATAATAAAGGTCCAATTAACATGCACATTCAGTTCAAAAGACCACCTACAAGTTCCTATAGTTTATCAATGTGCAGCTCAAGAGTTAAATAATGTATAAGTGTGAAAAATGAAGCTAAAAAAAAAAAAAAAAAAAAAGGAAGAGTCCAGGTGTACCTCTCGGGAGTTGACAATATCCAGGTTGCCTAAAAAGTGATTTAAATACTCTTGCATTGCAACCTTTGCTCTATCCGACATGGACTGCTGCCTGCCCAATGCTGGACGGATAACTGGCAAAGCAGCACTTGATGGAACATTTCTGAAATAAAAAAGAAACGCATAATAACTAAAAGTAGGGGATATCTATGAAAGCGAGAATTAAACTTTTGGTTTTACAAGCTCATAGTTGCAAGAATTCAACTATTTCAATTTTTTTTTTCAGAACATAAACAAATAAAGCATTTTGAAAAAAAAAATGAAATAATGCCATAAATAAAATGATTTCGCAAGTAATTTTATTCAGCTAAAAGTTTTCTTAAACATGCTTCATCTCAAACAATGGCGGCTATACAAGAATTACAAGTTTACATAGAGGGAGTAGCCACCTATTTTTAGCACTTTCTTCATTATGTAAAGGAATGGTCTCGTCATCAGCATCATCATCATCTTGAACCGCCACCGGTGCATGATCTCCTATTCCTAGATTTTGAAGCCATTCTTTAACCTTTAATATAATAATGTTCCAAAAAAAGGAAAAAATCACATCAAAAACCACACTCCTAAACAGCGACACCGAATCCATACATAAAGTAATCAAATGGCTAAAACAATGCCGTTTTACACACACAGACGAACCTGCTCTTGCTTCTCATGAATTTCCTCAAAAAATAATCTTCTCTTCAATGCAAAATGTAAATAAAATACTTGCGCTGCTTTCTTCAATAATTGCCACTTGAACTGATCATAAACCACAAAGTGTTAAAACCTAAATTGGATAACTGGCGACAGATGTGAATTCGATAATTAGCGACGAAGGATGATAGCATAATTACGAGGGAATATATCGTGCCTGTTTGTATTGAATCTCAATGGTGTAAGATAAAAGAACAGGACTAATATCACCAGCATCAGGTCTAGAAACAGAAACTATCGTCGCCGTTGGTAACTCATCAAAAATCCGAGTAGCCTCCGGCGTAACACCGTGAGTGAAAGAGAAAAACGACGAAATCATCGACGGCAGATTATGTTGGTGCTGTTGTTGCTGGCTCTGTTGAGGCGTGGACGGCTCCGATTGCATTTGAACGTAACGTGGTCCATTAACTCCGTTCATTAACTGCTCGGACGACGACATGATTACAATTTCAATCGAATTTCCGTGTCGTTAAATCCAATATAAGATTACTGAAGAAGAAAAGGATCGTCGCTATTGGATCTAATAAAGAGGACGAGGACGTTGAGCGTCAAATCTGGAACGTTTCAGAGAAAGATGTAGAAGAAGTAGACATATGTATAGAATGGTTGGTATTTTTATAGTTTTGTAGTTTGGCTTTGGCAGCAGCAAACGCTATGTCAAATCTGGTTGCTTTGAAATTACCGTTTTTTCCTTAACATGGATGATATGATATCTACCCGGTTTTAAAAACATGTTCAATGTCAAAGAGTTTGGATTTTTATCCCGGTTTAAGTTTTATATAATAGATATTTATAGAGAGTTTTATTTTGGCTGAGCCTGAAAGCATAATTTCACCTTTGAACTTTAGATGATTAATTTTTGAGACTTCTCAATTTTTATTATTTTTTATTTAATTTTTAAATTTTTATTTTGATTTTTTTTTTATTTTTTAATTTATATTTTTTAATTCTATTTAGCTTATGCAATATTAGAACGAATAAAATTTTAATTTCAAATGATTTAAAACATAAAAAATGTTAAAGTTAGCTTAAAAACAATATAAATAAAATTAAAAATTAATATAAAAAAATAGAAAAAAATTATTTTTAATTATATTCTATCTTTCATTAAACATTATTTTAATTTATATAAGTTGCTCCTGTATTCATATCGCCATTAATTTAAAAAATACGTCAATTTTATATATTAATTGAGTAAAGTTCAACGGTAAAACTATACATTTGGCCGTTTTATTTTATCTATAAATCTATTTAAGTCGAATTTTAAAATAATTGAAATTCTTATTCTTATAATTATAGGACATTTATATATTAAATGAAAAAATATTACATAATTATGTTAATAAAGAGATTATATAACTTGAATTTTGATGAACTATACAGTAAAAATAATTCTCTTTTTTTTAAATTAATAACAGCATAAATCAAACTTCACGCATAAAAATCCCTTCAGAGAGTTATCACTTAACTGGCATTAAGCTATATTTTTTTCACCCATGTTAAGTGAAGGTTTTCGTAAAGTTAAAAGCAATGTCCATGTTCAAAAAAAAGCAATGTCCATGTTCATGCCGCGTGTATTTTTTTTTTTTGGTCAATTGTTCATGCCCCGTGTTTTTTTTTTTTTCAATTGTTCATGGCCCGTGTTTGCGTAGACCACATGATTTTATTAAATTTTTTTTATTGGAAATGCTCTTAAATAACATTTCCACATTCTGTACAGTTGTTAGAGAGGCCGATACTTGTGATTTTGTATCAAAGTTAGGTGCTAATGAACTAAATAATGAATAATAATATAATAATTTGATATTCTCTTCCTGCCGGTCTACCCATCTAGTGCTTCTGAAGTTTCTTTGTTAGGTTGTGGACTTTGTTGTTTGTATCTTCTTGAAGAAAGTTCACTGCAAACTGAATTTGGATGCTCAGTACTCCCAAACACTCAAAACTGCAGCCAACTGGTTAATAGTAAACTACCATTCAATTCAATTTTAACACCATACTGTTACTGGATTGAAGTATTTAAACTAGCTCTGTTTTATAGAATATAAATCTGATTACTGATTACCACACCATCACATTCAGCCACCATCACTGGTATTATTAAGAAAACGGCCAAATTACAGCCGAGCATTGCGTGCAAATATGCTTTAGCTCTTACCAGCATGGATTATTACAGTTCTACATTAAATTAATAATCAAGAGAATTCTGGACTTCTCTTAAAGCATCATTGTCTATTTAAAACAATCACCCTCCCTTATGGAGTTGGCTAATTTTCATCTTTCAGCTAAAAAAAATGGAAACATCAGTACTTATGGCTTCAGCCGTGGAAGGACTGCAACTTAAGTTCATTTCCAAAATAATGCATCAAATTTGCCAAAATCACATAAGACACCAACAAAACCCAGATTCAGTCCTCAACTCAAATCCAATGTTAAACTCAATTCCACTGCCAGCAACTTGCAGAATCTACCTAATTACATAGCTAAACGTTTCCAATGGGCATATACACACACACACACATGAATGAAGTCATCTTTGAAAAGCTGATAAGCTAAAGTGAAACTGAAAAAGAGGCATATGTACATCAACTGAGTCATCTTTGAAAAACTGATAAGCTAAAGTCAATTTATAAATGACATTGACATGGAGCAGTTCATGCAACACAACCACAAAGTAAACCCAGCATCCTGAATGAAGAAAGGGCTAACATAGGGGAAAAGGTTGATAAAGCATAAGTAATTAACCCATTAATCATGTCCAACTATAGGTGACACCAAGTTTAGCTTGATTACATTATCATGAAAAAACATGGTTCCACTTCCACATATGACAAAAGAAACTACATCTTAAGGAATTCCAAAATTCTATACTTCTAAAAAAACAAAGCATTCCCCATAACATTAAAAGAAACATAGTAGATTTAGAAAACAAAACCCTACTAAGAAAACCAGACATCAGTGCAACTCAGGCATGAACGTCAGCATTCATCAGAGTCTACAATCACTTCTTGGATTTCTTTGCTCCCCTGCAAAACAGGAAAATGTTAATTCAGTGAATAACTAAATGGCAAATACCAGATTCTCTTAGTATCTTACTCAGTCTGTTGAGGGGCAGGTGCTGGTGGTGCCTTCTCCCCAGGTCCCTGTGAAACAAGAGATCAAAATTATCACATGTGACATAAATAAACATCTAATTCTCATTTTCAAATTGTCATTGTCTCAGAGCATACTGCATTTAAAAAATTAGTTTCACAAGTCTGTTATTAATATTACTTGTGCCAAACGCTCCTCTCTTCTGGCAATCTTTCTCTCCCTGGTTGCCTTGTTCTTTGCACGCTTAGCCTCGAACTGGTCAGCCAAGTTCTTCTCTCTAGCCTTTTCAGCCTTTGTTTTATGGATACTTTCCATCAGCACACGTTTGTTCTTGAAAACATTACCCTTAACCTTCATGTACATGTCATGGTACATGTGCTTGTCAATCTTTTTAGCTTCACGATACTTGCGCAGCAGGCGTCTAAGTACACGCATTCTCCTCATCCAGAGGATCTTAGTTGGCAGCCTAGCCTCCCTTGTACCCTTACGCTTACCTGAAAACATATAACAGTGGTGCACAATATTCTCTACCAAAGTCTAAATTTAACTGATGCCACTTCAGATTGTAGGCATACCATATCCAGCATGGCGCCCCTTTCTCTTGGCCTCCTTCATTCTGCGAGCACGAGAACGTGAGTGAATCTTAGTTGGCTTCCTGATAATGAAACCATCCTTCACCAGCTTCCTAACGTTCTGCCCTGCATCCAGTAAACATAGCAGACAATTATACAGAATCCATAAACAGAACCAGACATCAACAAGCACAACATGAATGAATCTAAATCGATTGCAGCCATCACTCACACAGTGTGATGAAAAAATGTTCCAGTTTGCATGATTTAACGACAAAAAAATAAGACCCAATGAGTAAAAAAACTAGCCTCATTCAACCCGACAAAAAACAGCCCCCAAATTGCTTCTCAGATTCAATTATCAAATATAAAAAAAAATAAATAAATTTTGCCTTTGTGCAGTTAACTATCAAATCAATCTGAACAACAATTTATATTTTTCCTTGATCAATTAGCTCGAACATTGAGCGAATTTCAAGTAACATAGATTCGAACTGTGCACACAGATTAAATGGGAAAATTACAAGTCTAATAAGCAGGTTCATACTGATCGAACAGTTGTGCAATTCTGAATCAGTAGGATCTAAATTTCCATATATATTCTATTCGTAAACGTTTGTTTAGACCCTAAAGCTGATAACAGAAATGAAATTGCAGAAAAAAAGAAAAAAGGGGAACTTACTGGAGTTGGCCATGGAGATTTCATTGACTTCATTAGGGTCGAGCCAGACCTTGCCTTTTCCACACTTCAGGACACTAGCGGCGAGCCGCTTCTGTAGCTTCAACGACACCATGGCTTCTCTTTCTCGGAGTGTGCGGCAATTGGAGGGTTTTTGCGATCAGATGCAAACTCGCTTTTATACTACGGGATTCGATATAACTGTTAGGGCTAGGGTTTTTCTTTTTCTTGTTCGGATAATTACACAATTTGCCCCGAGAAAGACTTTTAAATTGCTTAGATAACCCTCTAGTTCTTATAAATGAGAATTAACACTCAGAACTTTTTCTTTTTTTGAAAATGTTCTGTTCATATATTTTCAAATTTCCCCACCAAATTCTGAAAATTCTCTAATGTGGCTTCCTTGGGCTCCACGAACATTTGGTTCTTTTATTTGATAAAAAAAAAATGGTTCTTCTATGATTTTCAATTAGAAAAAAATTATAACTATAAAACTCCAACTAATTAAGATTAAGTTGAATAATCAATTAATTCAAATTAAGTCAAATGTTGATGATTAGATAAATATATTATCTAAATTAGAAAATAAAAATGGAAAACCACACATAAATTTATTGAACTTATTAATTTTTTCCTATTTCTTTTGCAATTTTTATTTATATCTAGTGTAACGTATTAAATATGCAGTATAAAATTATATATTTTATTTTATATAAAATTTTTAACCTTCACTTTGATTACCCACACAAGTGTTTTCTACCATTACTTATTTTTTAAAAAAGTAAAATGTACTTAGATCAATAAGTACTATTAGATCATGTTTGTACCAAATTCAAAGTTTTGATAAAGTCCATCATCCAAATTAGTAAATTAATTAATTAATTAAGTTGGTGGTTACTAAGAGATAAAATTCAATAGGAAATGGGGAACGTGGAAAAGAGCAATTATGAAGAAAGGCTAAAAAAGGTTCTCTAGGAATGAAGAACGAACATCAAACTCTACACACATAGACAATAGATAATCTCTATATAGAACTTCAACAACAACAACAATCTTTAAGCTTTTCTCTTTAGATTTTAGTTTTCGTTTCAGTGTTTCTTTATGTTTTTTTTTTTTATCTACCAAACTCGTGTTTAATATCCATTCCTTGTTCATATCAATGGAGTCTTAAACTTTTTCTTTTTCTGATTTTCAAGTTCCTGAACGTTTTAATTTAAATTTCTTTTAGTTAAACATTTTTAGTGTTGAGTTTAACTAGTTCCCTACAGTTAATTCAAGAACCCAGTAGTTTTAGGTCCCTTAAACTACATCAAATCGTCTGTTAGAAGTCAAGATCCTCAGGTTGGTGTACCTCACACACCTGGCACGCTCACAAGATCACCTAAAAGGGCCAGAGGCAAATAAAAATTGGCACGTTCGGTGGGACACTGCTGAAAATGTCATGAACTAGGAGTTTTATGGAGAAAGATAATGCTGGGTCTCAGGATCAGGAGGAGGCACCTACAGCAGTAGGGCCAGAAGGCTTTGTTCCTCATTTGGTGGAGAACTTTGAGAAAGCTATTCAAAATAATCCAACAGGAGAGCATGTTAATAACTTAGGGAATAATAATTTTCATGATTTTGTTTTAGTTGTTGATCTAAAGTTGCTTGCAAATGAAGTGCAAAAGCAAAATAAGAAGATAAAAGAAAGTCAATCCAAATTCTTTGAGGCAATGATCAACATGGTTGAATTGATGGGGCGTCAAGTAATTACTCAGAGCCAACCAAGTCCCCATACTCCAAGACCTCCTATGAAGCAAAATCTGGGAGAACCTAAAGGAGGCTCGGGGGGCATGGTTCTTGAAAGTTCCAGGGAAAACCAAATGGGGAACCCATTATTCTAAATATATGTTCCTAGGAATCAAAATCAACCAGAGAATCAACAGTTCCCACCAACCAGTGAAAAGAATGTTAAAGGAGGTGGAGCTCAATCACAAAAGGAGGGTCTAAATAAAATGAAGAGGAAGAGAAAGCCATTTTTTAGAAACATTTGGGTTAGAAAGTTAGAAGTTCCAGAGAGAATAGAGGGATCCTCAAATCAAGAAGGTTCCAATAAAGTTCAAACAGTTCTAATGAGACAATACCAAAAAAGAACCCCAAGGTTTGTGGTTCCCCCAATAGTGGTTCCAGGGAATCAGGACACCAAGTTCAATATAAGAAGTTCCCTCAATCATTGACACAAACTCAAAAGAAGAGACCTTAAAGGCAGAGACCCCTAGAGAGGATACCAAAAGTAAAAGAGGAAGACAATAATGAGAGCGATATAAAGTAAGTTGAATTTGTTGCAGGGAACTATTTAGGATTCTTTGTTCACAGAAGAGAGGTGAAGATCAATAAGAACAAAGTTAAAGTACCATTGGAAGCCAAACCACCCCAAAGTAAGAAAGAGTTCCAGAGATTCCTTGGCCAGGTGAATTATTTGAGAATATTAATTTCAAATTTAGAAGTAACACTGAAGGAATTCTTTGAATTATTAGAAATTTTCACTATGTGGGAAATTATGAAAAAAATGAAGACTTCGATGTGTCGCATAGGGAGAACTATTAGTGTACGTAATGATATAAAGCCGAACTACGACTTTGTAAAAATGTTCTTCCTATGAATAGTCCCTAGGGCCTGTTTCATTGTATATATTTTTCAGTTTTTAACTAAATAAGGTTGGCCTGCTGGTTATCTTTGTTTATTTGTTGTTTTATTGTTGTATTAACCAAAGTTGGCTAAAGAACTCTTGAGAATCTCTTATCATTATTGTTTAGAGAGCAGCAAGTGTGGAGCACCAAAGAGAATCAAAGAGAATTCAAGGAGATTCCAGAAAATTGTATAGAATGATTTTCTCAATGTTTCTCTTAAACAAAGGATCTCTTACAACGATTCTCTCTATGAACAATAATTCTCTCCAAAACAGGAAGTGTAATACCCTAAGATTTTAAATTAAATTTATTAAGTTAAATTAAAGGATTTGCAGTATTAATAATATATTATTAATTTAATTATTTTATTTAGTGAAAATTTAATTTGATTAAATTATGTTAAATAATACTATAGCAATTTAAAATTTAGTTAGTATATTTAAACACACTTTAGTATTTGGTGATTTATGATAAAGTTTATTTTATATTTTAAAGGAAATGAGTCACACTTTTAAATCATTTATTTTTTTCTAATAGACATATATATATATATTTGTGTGTGTATGTGTACTATATATATATATGAATATATATACACTTATATTGTGTGGTGGGGATTATTTTAAGTTATTATTATTATTATTTTTATTTTTAATATAAGGTATAGTGGTCCCAAAAAGTTAGCATTGTAAAAAAAAAAATTTCAGCACCCATTTCTTCTTCTTCTTCCCTGCGGTTCCCTCTCCTCACTGTTCTTCTTTTTCTTCTTCCTTTGCGAGCCTCATCACCAACCACCATTCCCGCTTAAAGCTCCCTCACCTGCAGATTTCTCAACCTCCTTCTTCTTCCCAGCTCACTGGAATTGTCAGTGCTGCTCCTCTTCTCCTTTCCTCGCCGGACAGCAGCTTACACGGTGGAGTTCGGGGCTGTTTCAGGCGAGTTTGGGTGGCGATCTTGAGCTCAAATGGCTCCTCAACCTTCAATCCTTAAGTCTCTTCCATCCATTTAAGCTCTCATCTTGTGTAAGTCCTCCATTTTGCAAAAATTCTGTTTGTAGATCTATGTTCATTTCTGAAAAATTGGTTGACTTTGAGTTAGTTCTAGGTTGTTTTGAAGTTGATTTGTTGTGGTGGAGGTTTGGTTGTGTTTAAATATAATTTTCTTTAATTTATTTGATTTTATTTTTAATTTTGGTTGTTAATGGTGGAATTTATAT